>CAIGRP010092312.1:0-14089 GCA_903798385.1 Fraxinus cuspidata | reverse complement strand
AACAACAACAACAATAATAATAACATGTGGTACGCCTTAAGCAGTCAATACTTCTATTGACCGCTTAATTAGCCATTTGGATACTGAATTATTTGTCCGTCGTATTTTAAAAACAAAAAAAATACCAAATTACAACATAATATTTTTCTCCATTTCAAAACAAGCTACTAGAATATTACGATAAACAATCACGATGGATGAGATGTCTTAATTAATAGAAGTTTGAAAATAAAAATTCGATGAAAAAATTAAGATTAAGAATTTTATAATGAGCTAAGATTTAAAATTTTTAGACCTCGTTTGATCCTCATTTTTTTCAAAATATATTTTTTAATAAAATAAATATTACACGTAACTCCAAAACTTTTCGTTTATTTTTAACCACATATTCTCCATCCATCTACCCTTCCAAAATGCATTCAACACAAAAAAATGGGGTTCAAACATGCCCTAAATGTAATTAAACAGTGATACGCATAAAAATATAATTACTAAATGAAATTCATGTTCCTAATTTTATCCCACAAATATAATGGGGACCAAAAACCCACTCACGCACGAGTAAATTCAATTAATGCTCATCAAATTTTACTCTATATTGCTACTTGCTTACCGAATAATAAAACAAAACATGTTGTTCACCCATTTTTTCAATTGGTTACACGTTCATCACTCGTTTGATTCCTGTCATTCTCAACCAACAGAATGTGCCACAAGATGGACGAAAATGTTGACCTATAGTTCATCATATGTTTTGATTATAACGAACAAAGTATCTTTTAACTCTAACATTTACATTCAATTCTTCATTGTTACATGTTGCGAACTTCATGGAAATCGAGCATTCACAATCAAACTTGAAAATAATCAAGCACTAGCGCCAAAAATAATCGAAGGCAAATCAAACACTTGTGCCAAATTCAAAATCTTGCAACAAATCAAGCACTCGCGGCAAATCAATTGAAGATATTAGAATTATATGTCTGAACTCACTTGTAATAGTAAAACACTCTAATTCTTAGCAATGAATCACAACAAGCCAATAAGTTAATTTTTTATACACGAAATAAACTTTTCAAATAACACTCGCATAATTTCGATATGACAAAATCTTCACTTGATTCTTAAACTCTTTACCAATAATATTTATTTTGAAAAGATAAATGAATGTGTCATTCAAGAATTTACACTTGCTAAAATAATCAAGAAAATAGATAACCATAAATTTCTGGTTTGGCGAACGTCCGGTGGCTTCAACGGTCAAATTTCTTATCGTTCTGATTTCTGATGTACAACAGCTAGTTTCAGTCGTTCGGTCAGTAGCGGACATCCGATTGGTCGGTACTTTTTGCATTTTGACTTCTATAAATATCACACCACTTTACATTCAATGTTACATATTCAAGATCATTCAAGTGTGATGTTTTTGAACAAAAATTGTATTGATTTCTCATTCCATTTATTATTAAATCATTTTTAACTTTTGATCAAATCAACTCTTGAAAATCATTATACATATCAAAGATTTTCATACCTAACAATTGAGCTTCATTAATTGTTATTTATTAAAGTGTTAACATATTTCTCTCTTTGTACTTAATTGTGATCATATCATTTATTAAGAGAGAAGTTTCAATTTGTAAAATCAGTTCTCTTTAAACTTGTGGGTCGTGTTGAGGTCCCGTAAAGCTCAACGTTGTAAAATAATCGGTGTTCATTGTTTGTAAGTCACAAAAGCTTTGTTAAGGGTAGTATTGCACCATTAGTCAATCAACATAGTGCAATTAGCCTTGTTCGTGCCGAAGAACTTAGTAACGAAGGACGTAGATCATTGCATTAGATCAAACCTCCATAATTATACCGTTTGCATTCTCTATCCCTCTTTACTTATTGTTTTCATATTCGTGCTTATTATTTAAATTAATTTATCTAGTTATTGCATACTTGATTATTGATTAATTTTTTGAAAAAGTTTTTAAAACCAATTCATCCCATCTTGCTTAGCTATTTTTGGTCTATCAGAAAATACAACGTAGCATGTAACCGAATTTTAAATCAAGCCAAATGAGCCAAAAGCACAAAAAGTGTATTGCAAGCTTTTCAATCCATGGAAGAACCGTCCAAATTCAAACACAAATTCACCACAAAATTCAAGCTGAAATTTTGAATTTCATCGTGTTGGTTGATGTTCCTGACCTCCTCTTGCTTCAGCTCTCACTTCTTAGTACATGGACTCAAAAAGATCTGATGGGGGGAAAATCCATTAGACCCAACTTGGCAATGGAAAAAATGACAACTGCTTTGAAGCGTGCACTTGTAATGTTGATAGGTACCCAATGCAATGAGCAACCTATTTTGCAATTTGTGGTGGTTTTGGAAAGTAGCAGATTACACAAGAAGCCTTCTCAAAGATCTTGTAATCGGTCAACCTCGGAAACAGATAAGGTAGACACTGAGGATCAAAGATTCGAATTAAAAGCTCCTTCGTAGATTACTTTTCCCAAGTGTTACATCTTCTTAGAGAAGGAAATCGTCACTTTCGAATATAGATGCCGATGTAAAGAACTTGGAAACAAGAAATTTTGGGAATGGCACGCTTTTGGCCAGATTTAAAGTCAGTTCTGCGTCATGTCGAATTTTCTTCGATCACGTAGCATATTTCATTAGTTGAGAATAACAAAAATTAAACAAGTGATGAACACGTAATCAATTGAAAAGATATACAAATGATGAGTTATATTTTATTTTTCGGTGAGCAAGTAAAAGTTGACAAATATTGCTCCCCATGCACAATCGTTTTCCCCCAACAAAAAAGGTCCAATCTATCTCACCTCCGGTCCGTCACGGTCCGGTCCGATCTGACCAGCTATGAAATAGATGGTCGATCCATTCCCGTTTCTTAAACATGTGATTTTTCACGAATCGGTCCTATTGGGTTTGGAAGAAACGCAAGAACTGGAATTGCATTGGAAGAATTGAGGACAGGGAGGATACGATTTTTTGAAATCTCCTCCTCCGTAGGAGAAATTATACATATATGTTTGTGGGATTCGAGAAGTTATTTCGATTATTTTTCCTGTGAGTTTAATTGATTAATCAATTATCCCAATCAAGACTGGGAGAGAGAGGTGCACCATAAGGAGGATAATGTGTATACTGTGTGTGATTCAGAAGTGGTCAAGGAGGATTGCTACCATGTTGCCTTGGTTAGTGGTTCCACTGATTGGGCTTTGGGCTCTATCGCAGCTATTGCCCCCTGCTTTCCGTTTTGAAATCACATCTCCAAGGCTGGCGTGCGTGTTCGTGCTGTTAGTAACCCTTTTTTGGTATGAGATTTTGATGCCTAAGTTGTCTGCCTGGCGGGTCAGGAGGAATGCTAGGGTTAGGGAGAGGAAGAGGGTTGAGGCTATTGAAATTCAAAAGTTGAGGAAGACTGCTATCCGGAGGTGTAGGAATTGCTTGACTCCATATCGGGATCAGAATCCCCGTGGGGGGAAGTTTACGTGCTCATATTGTGGGCATATTTCAAAGAGGCCAGTTCTCGACTTGCCCGAGTCTCTGGATTTGGGGAGTTCAGGTATTTTGAAGTATTTAGTTGGGAAAGGTGGCTCCACGTTCAACGGAAAGGTTTCGTCGGATAATGGGTGGATATGTGGGAAGGACTTGTTGGAGAATGGGAATTGCGTTGGGGGACCTTTTGCTGGGAAGTCGAGTTATTTGAAGGAGAATGGAGGTGGGTATGTTGGTGGGGAAAATCAATGTTTGGCTGAGAAGTCTTATTCCAACATCCTTATTTTTACTTTCAAGGTATTTCCAGCTTTCTATTTGAGTATCGCGTGGCTTTTGAGGAAGATTTTTAGGGTTAATTCGTCCAGAGATGATACTTCAACTGATGTAGAGTTAACATGGCTATTGGATCAGCAAGGTGAGAATGGAGGGAATTTTCATGAGAGTAGAGGAGAGAAAGCTCGCAGAAAAACTGAGGAGAAGAGGCAGGCTAGATTAGAGAAGGAGCTACTGGAGGAGGAGGAAAGAAAGCAGAGAGAAGAAGTGGCAAGGTTGGTCGAAGAACAACGTAGGAGATTGCGGGATGAGAAGTTGGACAAAAAAGTATGTGGAAAAGAGTTCCCTTCTGATATGGATAGAAATAGGAAAAAAGAAGCTGAAAAGAAGCATCAGGAGAGAAAGAAAGAAAGAGATAGGGGATCAAGCAAAAGCAACTCTGATGCCGAGGAATCAGAAAGGAGATTCAGCAAGGAAAGTGCGCGAAACAAGAAAATAGTTGGTAACAAATGCGAACAACACAGAACTGTATCCGAAAATGTGAAATCTCATAGTGTAGAAGTGGGTCATGGATATAAAAGTGCTACCATGAGCATCCATAACCGCGGAACTGCTGGAACAAGATATCTGGATCGTATGAAAGGCACCTTTTTATCTTCTTCTAGAGCATTTAGTGGAAGTGGTTTTTTTGGAAGAAGTGCTAATATTTCTATTGTTTCAAGCGAATACAGACCTAATGCATCTGTAAATAATGTTCAAGGTTCTGCATATAGGAGAAATGTATTGCAGCCAGAATCGGTATCAGGGAGATCAAATGTAAATGGAGATGATAAAAATGTTTATCGTCCTGTAAGTTATCTATTGTCTTTATTTGATCTTGTTTGCTTATCTTTATTGTGGATTGGGTTGGCTGTTAACTGTGTTTATTAGTTAACTGAAGATAGCTGATATGTAAGGAAGCCAGTTTTCGATACTTTGCCATTATGGATATTGTAACCTGATGTTGGTAATGCACTTAATGTTACTTTTTATAATTGTGGCCAATGAGATGTCCTTTCTGGTGATAGATATCTTTGCATTTGTCTCAATCTTATTTTGCCCAACATAAAATTTTGAATGAGTCTACCTTGAGTTCTGAACTATAATGCTCATCTCATACATCTGTGAGCAGGTTATTGTAGACTCTAGTCACATGGCCTTTGTCATGGTTTGTTTTTATGTGGAGCACATATTTATGCTGTGGTTTTAACTACAGGTGGTCACTGAAACTCAACCATGTCCAGCCCCTAAAAAATCTTGGCAACAATTATTCACTCGTTCTTCTGCTGTTTCTGCACCCTCTAATCCGAATATCATTGGTAGGCCAAATGTGAAGTCCCAAACAGAAGTTCAGAGCACACCACAACTTTTTGATGGACCGATTAACTTTGGACAGCTGCCACCGTCTACTTTACCCCCTACTTTGGACAGCAGTAGATGTCTTCCATTGTTGTCTGGAGCTATATTTCCTAGGATTGGAGAAGCACCAGATCAACTTTTACCGGAGGAGTCAGAGATTTTTGAAGACCCTTGTTATGTTCCGGACCCTGTATCCTTGCTTGGACCAGTTTCTGAACCAATCGATAACTTTGAGTTGGACCTCAGTTTTGTAGCAGATAGGATATTGGAAGCACCATGTTCTGTGAAGACTACACCTCCACCATCTGAAGTCACCAAGCCATCACCAATTCAGTCCCCATTGTCACGATCACGAGTTTTAGAGGAAAGGCATGGTAGTTCATTTTTTTCCTCTAGTACTCCTAAAGCTCAGGATAAATTCAACGATGCAAATGACAGTGGAACATGGCAGATGTGGAATAGTTCTCCTCTAGGTCAGGATGGTCTAGACTTGGTAGGTGGACTTGCCAGCTGGCTTCCAGAACTGAGCAGACCAAAGGAAGATCTTATGCATTTGGCGCCTCAGAAAAAAATGGCCTCACTGTTTAAGAGTGATGAGAAAATCCATGCTGGCTCTCATTCTTCTCAAAATGTTTTTCTTGGCAATTTTCAGAATGCTGGGACATTTGATAGTTCTGTCCCTTGCATTGTTGATGGTCCATGGTTTCCAGAAACTTTATATGGCCCAACTTCTAGTAGTGAGAACCAAATTTTGTTGAATCCTAGGGAGAAATCTGCTCAGAATGGTATGATTTATGGGAGTACCAGTGATTTTGCTGCTGAACAATTTTACTTGTCTACAGCTAATTCTTGGGCCAAGTAAGCTCTTCAACCACCCTTAAAATCCCTTCTAATTAGAACTTCTGTTTCTTAGAATTTGTTGTTAACAAAAGCAGGAGCCTTTACCTATGCATAGTTATTGTCAAAACATTCACATTGAAAGCATATATTGTGTTGTTTCTTGTACAATGTTTTCAAATTTGTGTTGTAATCCCAGTTGCCTCATTACCTGTTTCTAGTTGGTTTAGACATTTGATGGTGTGCTTTAAGGTTGTGTTTGGTACACCGAATTAGAGTGTATAAGGAATTAATTATAAAATTATAGTAGTTATACTATGCAGTAATGCAGACAATATTAGGGTGGATTAAAGTGGATATTATGTTATAATTTTTATCTAAAGAATATAAATTGCACCATCTTTCTTAAGCTAACCGTATAACATAATGTGGAGTAAGGAGGTGGGTCTAAGCCGGCTAACAAAGAATAGTACAAATAGTATTTTTTGATTGAATGGCTTAAATGTTATTCACATTTTTCCAATCCTAATATTATATACCTGTATTGTTTCCTCTAATTTAATGAGTAATTTCTTGTGAATTCTAATCCGACGTGCCAAAGGTAATCTAAAAGTGTGTCTATGCAAATATTTAAGTTGTAATATATAGTTTTCTCTTAAAGGTTGCATAATTCTAACTTCCTATCATATCTACGTTTTCTCAAATTCTGCTTTTGCTCCTTTTACTTGTTGAATAAAAATGCACACATAACCTTAATCCTTCTTGTCTTGTTTCTTTTAATAAACAAATGGAGATCCAGCTAACCCCCCATCGTTGAGGTGGTCGTATGTAAAAAAAATGACGAATACTTTCGAAATGTTTGTTACTGTGATTTACTGACCTGCTCAAATATGAATCCCACCTTATTATTTTTTATCCTAATTTTTTATTTTTAAAAAGATGACGGGCATTCAATTTGAAACAAGCCCCAAACTGGAAAATATGACATTTACTTTGAAACACAGAAATTGCTACTTTTTGGTCTTATTGTTTAAGAATCAGATGTAAAAATGTTACGACTTTTTTTGAGTTGCTGCATTCCACCCTTCTTTCCTCCCAATTTTTTAGGGGAGGCTCGAATCCGGTCCATTGGCTTAGGAAGCCTTCGCTCTTACCACTGCCTTTTTTTTTTCCCCCCATTTTGGTTGGTCACTTGGTTGTGCATTTGGTTACTGTATTCAATAGCAAGTTGTGCTGAGCTTCTTGTACTTCTCGCTTGCAGAAAGGACTGGACTGGAGAGGGCTTAAGAGACAGCGCTGGAAACTCTTCAACATTGACGCACCACTCCACCTCGGATGTACAGCGTCTTTGGCCATATCATTAAAAATGGGGGAATGACATAGCGTAGGCGGGACTTGAATGAAATGGCCTCTTGTAGAGGAGAATTTAAAAGAATACTGGATGTGCCATATCTTCCTTCTTTTCTGTACAAGGGAGATTTTCTAATTAACAATGATACTGGTGACATGCCTGCGCTCAACTATATTATTTTTGTTCATTTATGGCCAGTTTTACACTAACTGATATGTCTGAACCACGTTTGGCATCAATATTATTAATCAATCATGCTGCAGATATATCATCTTTTTTACACTTTGTCACGTGGCAACACACCATTGGACAATTTAAAAAATGAATAATTTTCCCTCCAATTGTTTTTTAACAACACATCAAATATCAAATGTCAAAATAAATACACACTTGGAGTGTAGCAGTTTTGATTATCCATGTTTATAATATGTACAAAAGTTCCAACCTGGGATAAATGTTTTTAGATCAAAATGTCTACCAACACTTTTGAGCTTTCCTTTGATGTATGGTAGAGTACTTTTAGGTGATTTTTATGATTTGTTGTGTGTTTCTTTGTTACGATTTTCTAAACACGTTAAGAAAAAGTTTTTTGATCGCTTATATGAAAATAATCTATTTGATTGAATATCACACTTAAATGAGAGTTATGTAATCAATATGACAGAAATGTTTTCTTATTGAGATGCATTCGAGCCACCGTTGTTGCTATTATTTATTTCTGCAATCTAATCTGAAGTGCTAGTCTCTTGTGCTCCTCCTTACGTGAAGCCAATTGATGCTTTTTGTGGATTTATTGCATCATATGTTATTTTTTTGGAGTTCGCTATCGATATTTAATCAATAAGAGAGATCACCCCCTTGGATAGAGTTAAGTCGCATGTTGCTGTCAAGAGTACAATACCGATAGTTGCTCAAGATAAAAGATCGATCTCAATGAAAAATGAAATTGCAGTATATCTTACTAGAATCGAGTTTTGTCGGTCGGGAGAGAAATGATGAAAATCTTAACCCTCGTCTGGTAGCATTATTTCATTCAAAAAATCGTTTTTTTGCACTGTCATGTGGGTTTCCTTGTAATTTTTTAATGCAATGTTATGGTACTCATGTGGTTTCCTTGTAATTTTTTTTAATGCAATATCAAGTGTACCATAGTCAAATCACTTTTTGAATTTTACTCTCAACGCTATTTTACCCTTTTATATTAAAGGTAACAATTGGTTCAACCAACTTTTTTTCGAAGGGTAGTAACGACAATTCACATGGAGGAGAGTTTGAAGAGGGACGAGATATCCTCAATACTGGCTTTGGAGGGCACTAATTACGAAAGCGAGCAAGAGCCAAAATAATATCTCACAAAACACATGATGACTAGGAATATGACCTAGCACACAAAATTTAAAGTGAGATTTTTCTTGGTTTTAATTTACAAGTTAAAATTTATCTTTGCTTCTTTCATTGACCGGGGGTCAAGTCATATGCCCCTTTTCAAGTCTTGGTACCCTTTTTCAAAAAAAAAAATTATTTTTCAAGTGATAGGTGGGGTTCAATTAGAAAAAAAGAAAGAGAAAAAGAAAATAGTTGGTGAGATGTTGAGATCTATATTATGTGGCAGTTTTAGGACTCAGATTGATGGGATTTTGTGAGATGTTATATTTTTTATTGCTTTCCTTAGTGCCCTGAGACTATTGAGATTGTCTATCTTGATTTGCTATTGTTCATGTTGTTGACTGGATAAAGTCTTCATGATTAAATTGATCTTTGATAATATGTTACTCCACTTTTGATTGGTCCATTCTTTGATGTAAAATTGTTGGAAGTTGGCTCAAAATGTTGGTTTTGACTAACTTTGATCAATCTGTTAAGTAAGGCGTGTTGACTATGGGAATTCAAAGGCTGAACTTATTTTACTTCATGAGTAGTAAAGTATTGTAGCTTTTCAAACCAATTTCGAGTGAATGTGAAATTAAGGATGTAATTGAAATGCTTAACAACGAGAAAATTGTTGAAAATCGTGTTAGCATAATGAAATATTCTATTAACCATGGTGTAAATCGCGTGATATGTGAAAACATTCCAGAATATGTTTGACTGAAAAATCTGTGTCATTTCAGATGAAAGGTCCTGGTTTTTGAAATTATTATTATTCAATAGGTGTGTCTTTTCAAATAGAGTCACATTTCAGTAATTGAGTCTTTCCCAAGAATCATGTCTTTTGGAACACAACTTTCCAACAATTATATATAAACTTCCTCATTTGTAGTTTTGCAACACATGATCCATGCATTATTATACTTGCATTATGCATCAAATTAATTCTACGGTTATTTTGATTCGAGTTTTATAGAAGAGAGTCAGAGACAAAAGTAAGTTCGTTGGTCTACATAATTTGTAGCGCTCCTATTACGGGATGCGTGTATCTTGGGAGACGATTTCCGAAAAACCATTAACACCTTACGGAACATTATCGTCTTAAAAAAAAAAGAGTAAAACTCTTGACTCGACCTAATTATATTCAATCATTTCTCATTTCTCATTTTTACTTTTACATATTTGATATTGGTAATTCAAATTTTTGTCCGCTTTTATGCACGTAAAATATTAGTTATCTGAGTATAATTTATGCACAAAAATTTTTCGAACAAAAATATGAAACTCTAGTAAATATAGAGAATATTTGGTGATTGAAAATGGTAGACTAAATTCTAAAATGAGGTTTGTATGTCTGCTTTCTGTGTGTTGCATTAGACAGGGAGAGAGATATACTTGATGGGTAATATGTCATTGGACTACCTATTTAGAAAATGAAACACCCATTTAAAACTCACTTTATCGATTTTAAACTTAAAGACACACCTAAAATTCAACTAATAGAAGCAAATCGAGACGTGAAGGCTACGCCTTGGACGTGCACCCACTATGGGCCATGCACTTTAACACTAATAATATCCTCATTCCTCATTAAAACTGACAATTCTCTTTCGCCAATTCAAGAAAGGCATTCATACTATATCATGCCTGCCAGAAATCGTTTAATTTCATCATCACCGGCAGCCCCGCCGCCGCCACCAATTCCAACCGGCAAAGGGTCACGTTCTGCCGTGGAACCACTTTTTTCCGAATACATAGACAAGTCAATACATATCCCAGAATTGACTCTCCCTAAGCACGTTCATAGTTTAAAGCCACTTGATATTGATTATCAATTGCTCATATCAAAGGATGATGATGACTCGATCAGTCGGCTGTTGACATCGGCTAGGGGACTCGGAATTTTTCGGATTTTTGGGCATGGAATTTCTAGTGAGGAGTTAAGATCAATATTGGTTGATAGCGAACAGATATTTGGACTGCAAATTAAATGTTGCACAAATTATGGAGATCATGAGAAGTTTGTGTGGTGTGATGATGATAAGGAGTTCATAGAGAAGGGTAAAATTGTTCTTGGAGAGCAAAAATTTCAGATTTTCAGGTAAAATTATCTATTTTGCATTTCCATTGTAGGTTGAATTTTTGGTTCGTGACATTGTTTAGGCTCCTTTCACGTTTAAATTGTTAAAGACTTGAATTTTATTTTAAAATCTCAACATTTTCAAAAATTACTCTTAGAAAAGGGTCATCCGAGAATATTTTCAGCTTGCCAACTTCATTTTTTTATCCACTCTAAACACTAGCAATTTTTATAAATAAGTGAAGCTAAAACTTAACGGAGTATATTCATCCGATCCAAGCCATCAAAGACCAAAATGTATAATTTGGATCCGTTTGTTAGGAAGACCAACGAAGGGACAAATAGTTAATTTTAAAAGAATTTATTGTCAACCTTTTTCATATACAAGTCTATCTAATTCAAAAGGGAAGAACTTGCATTCGTATCTCTGATTCATTCCACGTGCAAAAAGATGGATACCTTCATTAAAGTTTCACAAGTTGAGATTATTTACACCATTTGCAGGCAAAACATGGAGAATGTTGCTATAAAACTCAAAGCTATTGCAGAAGAATTGGCAAAGGTAATTGCTCCAAGTGCTATAAACCAATCTTCAGAGCAAGTTCAATTAGGAGAATCCACAATGAGCATTTATAGGTACCATCGAGCTAATATCGTCGATCGAATCCCCTCTCTAGTCGAAGAAAAATGCCAAGAATCATGTCAATATGCTTTGAAACTCCATCTTCTACTAGAGTCAGGTGAGTTCTGTTTGCAGTCGGAGTCGCATAGTTCGTCATTTGGCGCAAGCAACAACACCATTGTTGTCACTATGGGGAAAGAGTTGGAGGTAAGTTAATTTAGATTATTATTTCTATACAAAATTGGGTCATGAATTAACATAATTTCATTTTGAATTGTTAAATATAGGAATGGAGAGATAAGGAATTGAAGTCAGCTGGTGGGGAATTACTCTTCAGGCCTTACCTTCAAACAGACCACCCATCTTTCTCAATTGAACAGAAGTGGTCATCTTGCAATTTGAATAGAATTCAGAATGATTCTAACAAGCGAATCTCAGTGGCTAATCAGATCTTGATTCTATTGCTAGCGGTATTGTTATACAATACATTTACTTTTGTTTACTCCTGAATCAAACCGAACTGAGTCGACCCAGTATTAGTCGTGTTTTGTTTCACATTGTGTGTCGTGTTATACTAAAGTTAGGTGACACGTTTGACAACGTTGTCGTATGAACATTTTGTCGCGAGGATCAATGTGTACTGAAAATGAAAGTTTGAGAGATTCGTGTACATTATTTGTGAAATTTCGAAGATCGCAACGTCAAAAGTGTCTTCGTTGTAAATGATCTAGTGTGGTGTGAAAAATAATCAAGATATTTTTAATAATTTTGCGAATTTTTTAATCATTTTTCGAATTGTTTCAAAAAGTAAATCTAAACACACAATCAACTAGATGTATAGACTTAGAGATTACTAATGTCTCCTATTTGCTATACTCTTTATGCGAAATATTTAGCAGAGGCAACATTCTAAAGGACGAAATTCTGAAGGATATCATTTGAAAAGACCAAAAAAAAAAAAAAGAGCAGAGGGTGTCATTAAGGGAGACCTCATTTCCATAAGAAAATTAGAGTGAATTGGGTCAACCCACAACTCATGAACTCTAATCCAACGATTTTGTGTATATCTATTGGTTTTTGTTTGCTAAGAGTATATCCAATACATTTTGTGGATTGTTAAGTGAAAGACTTCTTTTGGTCCATGTGAAATTAATGTTACATGAATTGACATCAAAGTCTAAAACTAGTCTCCAATGTATTTTGATACTTCAATTTTCTTAAAATAAAATAAAATCACGTTTAAATCTAAATATGAGATATAAATTTACAAAAGAATAGATGTGGCTCAACCAATTTGGGGGTCTTAGGAAAAATCGACAAATGAGCATTTCTGATAACAATAATAAAAAAATTAATGGAGCAAATGATCATGGAAGGAAATTCCATGGTGATCAATGATGGTACAACGGTTAGCAATTCTGATTGAAATTAATTTATGTTGGTGATTGAGATAGAATTATTGATAACAATATCATTGATAATCTGTGACGCACCTTTATCAATATATACCGACATTAATGCACTATTGTTGTCGAGAGTCACTAATGATAATTTAGTCTACGATGAGAATTCGTCATCGATCATGGACGATATGATTGTTGGTGGGCTTTGATTGAAATCAATATATGTTTGTAATTTAAACAAAATTATTGATAGCAATACCGTTTGTGATTATGTACATACATTTGTTAGGTATTATCAACAATAGTGTCGTCACTAATTCTATCAAGAATCCTCGATAATGCCTCAGTCCTTTCGGAAGCCATAGATGTCACTCCCAAAATATTATTCTTTCTAAATCTTAATAAGATATTGATAAAGTTAAAATATCATTTTATTGAAAAACTATCATATTCATCAAAGTTTTTATCTGACGCTTGAGCTATCATTTATTATTATTCATTGAAGTGTTAGCCTCTCTTAGTACTTAATTTGTTTGTATTATTTATCAAGAGATGAATTTCATTATAAAATAACTTTGATAAAATGTGGGTCATATTGAGGTCCCGTAAAGCTCAATAGTGTGGACGTGTTGAGGTCCTGTAAAGTTCAATATCGTATAAGGATCGGTACTCCTTATTTGTAAGTCATCGAAAGCGTTGTAAAGGGTTGGATTGGTGATAAGTCAATCAATATAGTGAAAAGGCATTGCTCGTGCCGGAGAGCTTGGTAACGGAGGACGTAGATCATTGCATTGGATCGAACCTCCACAACTATATCGTTTGCATCCCCTCTTCCTTTTACTTATCGCTTTTATATCCGTGCTTACTATTTGAATTAATCTATTTAGTCTCTACTTACTTGAATTTAGATTAATTTTTCGAAAAATTTTTAAAAACCAATTCACTCCCTCTTGGTTAGTTATTCTTGAGATATTAATTGGTATCAGAGTTAGGTGCTCAATTTTAAAGATTTCACAATCTTGAGTAATAGCTAATCACATTTTTCAAAATCTTGAGGGGCGTTCTACAAATTATCATCCTTTATTTGATGGTACTTATTATAACTATTGGAAGACTATGATGACGATATTTATTCAATCAATAGATTATAATATTTGGGAAGTTATTGAATTTGATCCATATGTGCCTAAAAAAGGTTATCAAAGAGGATGGTAAACTGGATCAAATAATTTCTAAACTTAGAGAGG
>CAIGRP010092311.1:0-26435 GCA_903798385.1 Fraxinus cuspidata | reverse complement strand
TGAATGGGAATCGTCTTAGCAACTGATTATGGACATGGGTCAAAGCCACTGGGAGAGGAGAGAAAATTTTCATGAGTGAAAGACGAGTAAGTGACAGATTGGAAAAAATAGAGCTAGGCCTTCTGAGCAGTCATTTAGATGCCTTGTTAGCGACCCATCATACTTCCCTAAACTATTTGATCGAAGCGAGCAAGAGATAGAAAAATCATCACTCATAGATGTGAATCGATGAAGCAAGCCCGGATTATTTTTAATTTGGCTCTATAGTCTGGTCCTATATACACGTAAAAAAGTTGCGTAGATTGTAATTAACATTTTAACAAAAATCAATATATTTCAATTCAACCCCTACTTTTTTTTTTCTATTTATGTAAATCGCCCTTGAATATATTCGCTTCAACTGAACAATATAAAAAATATTTTGTAAAGCTCGGACATAATAAAATGTAACAAAATATAATTATTTCATGGTATGAAATGGGTACATATGTGTTGTCACATGCTCAGTATGACACATCAGGAGATTATTAAAGAAAAGATAAATTAGATTGCTTATTGTCCTGTCCAATTATCATCAACCACAAATTATTCGAGCTATCTTAAAATTATTATTGTTGAACAAGACGACGAATATCCATTGGGTAAGTGTCAGTTGGTAAAGTCGCATTGTACGCTCTTGCTGCAGTGAACTTGTTAAAAATCTCCATAGGGTGAAAATTGTCGTAGAATATGTATTCACTCCGATTACTGCATGGAACTTTTCCTAGCGCGCACTGTCCTTGAGAAATGGATTTCGATACTACGCAGCACGAGACATTGGCAAATTTAATACCTGAAATAATTGCATCACCTTAATATCATAAACCAATCTCATAGTGAGACGACATTTATATTTATATCTTCGACGCTTTGAGACATTATCTTGTGAAAGCGTACCAAGAGCGGAGATATCTCCGGGCGAAATTTGTGAAATGCCACTGATGTTTATATAGATGAAATTTGCACCATGTAGATCTTTATTGAAGGTGTCCACAAGTGACTTCAACTTGTTATTAAATAGTTCAACTGCATCATTAATGGATTCAACGCATGTAGATCCATTTGTAGGAGGATACACGGCCAACACCGATGGAAGGCAACCTATCAGACCAACCCCAAAAATTGCTACTTTTCTTGCTTCATAATTGTACAATGTCTAGTGCCAATAGAAATAACCACTTTAATTAATTCAATTTCATCTCATAAGATAATTAGAAAGAAAATCTCAATCTATATAAAGAGAAAGGCATACTGACCCTTAGTTTTTGGGAATATTGTTGAATCAAGATATGAGCAAATTGTCGTGGTGTATGTAATCTACTAGGGGAGTAAAATTTTGGCAACAAGTAGTAGTTGAGGTAGTCGTTGCTTCCTATGTAAACATTGTACAAGCACGTCCTGAGATGGTGTTTGGCTCGACCCATACTTCCAAGTAAAGGAGCAAGGCGTGATATTGTAGTTCGATGGTTTTGTAACTGTTTGCTCAAGCTGAATCGATCACCCTACATGTATCAGAACATGATAAATCGTCATTATTTTTTGTTATACAAATGTGCACACCCACGCACGTGCACACCTATAATTGTTACATCTACTTAAATATATATTTTTTATTTTGATAGTAAAGATCTACCTTCAAAATTAATATGTAGCTTTTTTTGTTTGTTAATAAATTCAATAACATGAGCTTACATACATAACACATACATATATACACATTAAGAGTAATGTTATTCATCACAACTATAACTGGTATTAACACTAGCTTAAAGATTCATTTACACGTAAAGTCACATAACTCATTTAATTGAGCTTACTCTTGCACAACTGATATTAGATATCGTTATTTATATATTGAAGACAAATAACTCCTTAAAAGTGTGATTATTTTTTTGTTTTTGTTTTTTAAAGCATTGCCAAAGTGCTCTTAGTCTTCTTTTGGTTGGAATGATAGTACGTAATTTTTAAATGCTTATATGTCATGAGTCCTAAGGTGTGTTTTAATAAAAATAAAATTTAATCAGCTTATAAGTAATTATAAAATTTATTGATTTTTGGAGTATAATTCTCCTTTAATAATCTGAAGACAATTACACTGTTGGATAATCAGAAGGAGATTGAACAAGTCCGAAATTGAAACAATATGATCAGAGTTTGAAGGCAAGGACAAAAGTATGTTCTTTCCTCCTTACTATGGCTATAGGTCACTGTCGAAATAAATCACGCACAGAAGTTTGGGCTCTGTTTAAAGCAAAAAATTTAGGAATGGCAACCGAGTTGAACGGCTCGTCGGCTCGGTCGCTCGGTTCGTAAAAACTGAGCCACGAGCCACTCGGGCTCGTCAAAAAGATGAGCCCGAGCCGAGCCGCAAGTGAGGCTCGTCGAGCTCACAAGTGGCTCGTGAAAAATTAAAGAAAAATNAAAAATTTAGGAATGGCAACCGAGTTGAACGGCTCGTCGGCTCGGTCGCTCGGTTCGTAAAAACTGAGCCACGAGCCACTCGGGCTCGTCAAAAAGATGAGCCCGAGCCGAGCCGCAAGTGAGGCTCGTCGAGCTCACAAGTGGCTCGTGAAAAATTAAAGAAAAATAAAAAAAAAACGTGAAAAAGTAAAAATCAAAAAGCTCGTTGGCTCGCGGCTCGGCTCGTGAGCTCACGAGCTCGTGGGCCGAGCCGAGCTTGCCCATGAGCAAACGAGCCACGAGTCAGCTTAGCTCGTGAGCTCATGGGTTTAAGGGCCGACTCGAGTCGGCTCGGCCCATTGCCCTGACTAAAAAAATGCATTTTCATTCCCTGCAGTTGTGGGTCCACGCTGATGGAATTTGTAGGAAGTGGTGAGCAACATAGGGCTATGTTGACTTATGGAGGATGACATGACAGTTCAAAAATTAGCGAAATCCACTTTCAACCTTGTAGTACATTATGCCCTCGAGTTAACTCATGTTGATTTCTTCTTAAAAAAAAAAAAAGAAAGAAAGAAAAAAAATTCCAAGGGTAAATTTGACTAACTATTTAAGGACAATGCTACATGTACACCCTTTTTTTTACCTAATTTTTTACTTACACTCACAATAGGGTGTGGGGACCACACATTTGAGATTTTTTTTATTCACACGGACCTCGCTCGCATGTGAGAGGGTGTAATATTTTCGGTACAAATAAAATTTCCCACTATTTAAATGGCATTAGTGATATTTTCCATCTCCTGACACATGTGCTGAGCAAGATGAATATTTTAACCTTAAAATTACTGTTGTAAAATGTAATGGCTCATTAAAATCCTAATAAGGATCAAACTCTAGCTTAATTGGAGTCCACTAACTTCACAATAGGTCCTTAAGGCGAATTTGCTCACTTCTATAGTATTTAAAGGTAATCAGCAATTGTCTCTTAAGGTAAAATTAATTTCATCTTATCAAAGCAGCATATCAATCAGCAAGAGTTCTAACGAACTCAATACATTATTTTTCGACTCAAAAAATAGAACTAGAATTTAGAGAGAATAGAAATTCAAAGTAGGAATACTTGCATTTGAAAATGGTATAAATTTTTTCTGGAATAAAATGAGGTAATTTAAAGATTATTCGTGGGCATTAAAATAAGCCATAAGCCCCTTTATAAAAGTGGTGAGTGCTGAAATAACCTTTCAAACGTATAGAGATTTATGTCTAAATTGAAACTAAATGTATATTGATGTCAGTTATAGACATCGATTGCGCTAATCACAAACATCTGTACAGACAAACAAACAAATGTCAGTTACGCTCAGAAAAATTCTACGAAAACAGTGAACGATTTGAGTTTAAAAGACTGTTGGAATATAATTTCATTCAGCATTCAACAATTTGATTAATTATAATTTGACTCAGAAAATTTATTAGAAAATTTTGACTTTTTTTTCCAAAAATATATATGTAAGGAAGCAACGGGTGCATCATTCGGACCTAATAATATCACCAGGTAAGCTCTCTTTTTGCAAAATTAGGTACCCTTTAAGGTTGAAACCCAAGAACAAACTTACACCTTATAAACCAAATGTTTCCTGCAAATTTCCTTAGTGGGACAAATTTTATCAATCTAATCAAATTATTCAACATTTCACGTTTCAAGTAAATAACTTTGAAATCAAATATTTCATTCAAATCTAGATTTTTGACAAAAAATAAAAATAAAGAAATAAATCATGTTAATCATCTCACATAGTAGAACATG
This sequence comes from Fraxinus cuspidata, assembly GCA_903798385.1. Lineage (NCBI taxonomy): Eukaryota > Viridiplantae > Streptophyta > Magnoliopsida > Lamiales > Oleaceae > Fraxinus > Fraxinus cuspidata. The sequence goes on along the minus strand of CAIGRP010092311.1, from coordinate 22,186 downwards.
AATATATTTGGTCTCGTTAATTTCAAAATTCGTATCCTGCTAAAAATATAGCTCAAAGTATCTCATTAAAACTATTTTTGCAACAAACTTTGCCAAACATGCCCATAGTCATAGATTCTACTGCACAATTTCTCTTTTACCACTTCATTAAATTCACTGTTATTTACTAAAATACATGAAGCTAGTAAACAAGTGTTAGGACGAGAAATTGATTACCTGTTGTCGTCCAGTGTCGTCGAGAATTCCTGCTCCACCTGATCCATAATTTACACCTTTTAGGATCTCCGAGCCGTTTGCAGTTACAAATGGTGAAATTGGCTTGTCGAAACCTAAGAATTCCGCTGCATGGTTATAGGAAAAAAAGTTAATATTATCAAATACTGTAGAATCGTTCAACTAAACATGTTATTAAAGTATTATCATGGTTAATTAAAATTAAATGGAGGAGAAATGAAAATATACCTAAGAAATCTGCAATATTTCGACCGTTGGAGAACCTGCCCGTAGGACCATATGGATAATCAATTCCATATGGTGGATAATTAGCCTTCGCTTGTGTGGTAAGTAAATTATTATTGCCATTATCAAACAGTGAATCTCCCATAAGAAATAAGCAGGGAACTTGTTTTTGAGCCATAACCAAATTTTGGGATTTCATAATTATTGATACTACAACGGATATCATAATCCATATTCTAAAACCTCCGGAACCCATTTCAAGAACAGTTTATAAGCTAATCTTGAGATGAATTGAGAAAATCGAAAGCCATAATGCAAACTATATATAGAAAACTAAAAGAAATTATAAAGATGATGTTAGCATCATCAAATTGCTATAAAATTTAATACATACCAGTTAATTAACTCATTTATTTGACTTTAGACATCTTAATATTCCATTAATTCTAAGAAACTAAGTGATAGAGCCTTGCATGCAATGAATGTAATCCCCCTATCTATATATGAGCTTCTTTAATTTTGAAGTTTAAAAAATGTCATTCGAGGGCATCAACGCCCGATATTGTATGTTGAAATCTGTAATATATGATACGCGCAATGAAAAATAGAAGGTTAAATTTAACAACAAATTCAATACTCCAGTTATTCTACAACAAATGTGAAATTTTCAGTTGCCCAAAACCAGGTACGGAGATAGGATTGTAAAATTGTAGGAGCATATTAAGTGAAAAATAAATAAGTAACTATAAAAATCTGCATTTTAAGCAAACTCAAAATTGAAAACCTCAAAATGCAATTATTTTTTGACCCAAAAAAGTAATCCTTTTATTTAGCAAAAGAAAATGAAAAAGTTAACTCACATTCACCAAAAAATTCTCAATGTCCTCTTTTTTCTTCAAACTTCAAATTTCTTTAGTTTCTCTTCTCATAGCTCTGTTTATTCTTCAAAGTTCAAACTTCAAAACGTTTCCTCTTTTCTTATTTTACAATTTACACGATATCTGAGAATGAGCAAAAAGAAACAGTACAATGGAAGCCTTGGAAGGTGAAGAAGTGATGGAAAAATTTTATTATTGCCAAAACACTATATTATCATTTGGTCTTAACATTTTAAATTACAAAATTTTAATTGTGAGGCAAAATCGTATAACCAAGATTTACTTAATTTGTTGACTAAAAATTTGAAATTGAGTGTAGGGGTAGTTGATATCATTGTCCCATACTAGATCCACCCTTGTCTAGAACCAATTCTGCCATTAATTGATTTAATAGTAAAGAAGGGATTTCATCAAAAAGCTGATTTTTATGAAATATTTATCCTTTCTTCTTTTGTGGCATCGATTTGCATTAAAATTAGCTTGCAATACAATTATAAATATTGAAATTAATTAGATAAATATTGTTCTCAATATTTTAGCTACAAATGTAAATAACAAATATAGCTTTCACGTTAGTGTATTGATATTCGCCCCTGTTTAATGTCTTAAAATCTTAATAAAAACTTAAGTCAATCAACAATTAATTTTAATCACGTTATTTATAGAATTCACAAATTTTCAATTCATATTTTATCAATTCTTAGCAAAATTCATTTTAACTACACCGAACGTGGGCTTAATTTCCTATTCTACACACGCAGTGTAGGCTAATAGCTAGTTTTGAAATTGGACTTTCGAAATGGACACTCATTTTCTTTTCTTTGTTTCTTTTAACTAAAGTTAAAAGTTTTCTCATTTTATTTTGATACTAATTTTTTTTATCAATATTGTTAGTTTTAAATTTTTTGAAAACTATTTAATATTTATTTAGTGATGCAACAATAGAATAAGTTAGTTTTAAGTTATTTTTTGGAATGCCATATTCAAAAATGTCATCTTTTAAAAATCTTTGCAAAATTGTCATTTTTGGTCTTTATTGCCCTTGAAAAAAACAATTTAATACCTTGTATGTCCTTAAATAAAAGCAGTAAATGTGATTTAATAAGATGAAAAAGTTGTTCCAAAAAAGTGGACAAAAATCATATCCAATTAATTCACCTAGCACTTTTCAAAATGAAATATATATATATTTATTAAAAACCACACACATTTTCTCTCTCACAAAAAAAATCAAGCTCCACCATTGAATATACCAATAATGAATTAGACACCCAAATATCTCTACTTCTAGGGGCGGGCATGGATTGGGTTGGATTGATTTGTGCCTCAATCCGAACTCAACCCAACATGATCGATTTAATCAAAATTTAATCCAACTCAACTCAACTCAATCAAATATCAGTCAGGTTGAGTTGGGCTGATCGGTTTGGGACAATTTGTCAATAAAAATTAAAGTCAACCAATTTTCTATTATACAAAATTCGAATAGATAAGATTAAATAATAAGTAAATAAATAAATAAATAAATAAAATTATTTATTATCTTATTCAATCCTCATAAGCCGAGCCTACAAAGAATAAAATGCATTTAACATAACATGAAAAACTTATAATGCATTTCTTGTGGGAATGACAGCAAGCTTCTCCTCTAAATACCCCAAGGTATTTACAGAGGTATTTACAGTTTTTCTTTTTACTTTTCAGGCATATTATTTATTTATTTATTTTTTTAAAGTATGCGGGTTGGGTTGGGCGGGTTTTTTGGGTTTTCATGAGTTAACACATAATCTAACCCAACACAACATGCCTACACAGTCGACCCATCCAATTCGTGTAAAAACAACAATTAGAAGATTTGAAGCAGGTATGAGTGAAGCACGTTTTAGTGGATCTTGGAGATTGTAGCAATTAGGTTAGCGAGTTTACTTGGTTTTCTAGGTTGGATCATATTGTAAATTCTTATTATCTATAATGAAAACTACTGGCTTGGTCATAGAGTTTTTACCCAATTAAGGATTTTATTCGTTATCAAATCTTGTGTTATTTACTACTTCAATTGTTTATTTTGTCAATTCAACACATAAAAATTTGACTTGATTGACTAAACATCTAGAACAATTAAAACGTGACTTGTTGCTTTTAATTAATAAATTTAATTGTGCAGTATTCACCTATTAGGTGATTTTAGGGTTGAACAAGTAATTTTCAAGATTTTCAGTAGATTTTGATAAAAGTTAATAAAATGTGTAGTTAAAAAGTCGTGGTACCATAAAATATATAATTAAAATTAGTTGTTGAGTTGGATTTAGATTAAAATTTTAATTTTAATTTATACCAAACAAGAGCTATGTTAGATATTGGATTCTATTTCATGGCATATTTGCAGTGGATTAAGAAAGTATTGAAATATGTATTATATGCATTTCATTTCTTCTATTTATACTAAATATTTCGAAGATAATTTGTATTGTTAGATCACGATATTTTTTTTTAAAAAATATTACATGTAGAATCTAATTGGGATTGAAGGTTGAGGCTCGGGTTCGGTTTGATTCCAATAATTAGGTGACTCAAATTGATCCATTTATGATATACTTGAAGTATAATGAGTGATTTCTAGCATTGAAATATTTGAATCGAACTACCATATACTTAACTTTACTTAAATTAGCACTTTGGGACCTAATCTACATAGAGATGTACTCAACTTTACTTAAATTAGCACTTGGGACCTAATCTAAGTGTTTTGAAAATTAAAGGTTAAAGAGTCAAATATCAAGAACAATTAATTGAGAATTTACGTACAGCAATTATTAGTCGGTGCCCCAAAGTAACTGGAAAAATTGACGTTTAGACCATAGCATATAGTGAGCGAATATTTAATTTTGATTTATTGGTAACACCTACTTAATGTCTATTTCTCTGTCAGGCAATAATAAGTCAACGTTTGGTCCCGATTAAAATCTGATTTTAATTTAAGTTAAAATCAAATAATCAATATTAACTACATCTTTATGAATTCCACAACTTTTTCAACCACGCATTTTAAAAACTTCTATCAAAATCGACTAAAAATCTAATTTTAATCTCCACCAAACACCCGCTTTCATCCCTCTGAAACAGTAATAATTTCTTCATTCTTGATACTGTGACAATGATACAAGAAACTATAGAAGCAAATGAAAGTAAAATAACGTTTAAATTGAAATTCTGAATCCTTTCATTTAATGGGCATACCATACCCATATTCAGAATTACAATTCACTATGAATTCAAAGTAACTTTTTCCATTGAACTCTAGAACAAGGAGAACAATCCTTCAAAACATTGAGAATTATAGAGAAGGCGGAGAGAGATAAATATTATGTAAGTTTCACAGTTGAGCTAAGCGGCGAATATCCATTGGATATGCATCCGATGGCTTCTCAGCACTGTACGATCTTCTTCCGACGACGATATTGGCATGTTCACCGGGATGAAATGCATCCCAAAATAAGTGTTCATCTCTATTTTGACATGGTGTTTGAAATGGGAGACATGTTATTTGCCCATTATTCCTCCCCACACCGCAACATCCTGCATTTGTAACCTTAAAACCTGCAAAACCAAATCCATATATTTTAATTGAATTATGGTTGACAAGTTTAGGTTATGGTTTCTAAATTATAATCCAACAAGTTTTCAGGCTTGCCTTGAATGGAATCACAACCCGGGTTATGGGCCCACATATGGCAAATTAAGGCCACCTGAAGTCCAAAATTTAAGAAATTTTCATTTCAAATAGTTTTAGCAACAAAATTTTCAAGTTAGATTTTTATGACGGTAATAATTGAAAATTTTATTATAGGTCTATCGGTAATAATATAATAATTTAAGATTATTAATAGAGTTTTTGTCTCTGATAATTTTAAAAAATTTCTTACCGAATTTAAATTACTGAAAAAAAAAATCTCTTTTGATATATAATAATAAAAACATAAATAAAAAATTATATATTATATTTGAATTTTTTTATTGATAACTAAATAACAATTAAAAAGAATGGTTTCGGGTTATAAAAGTATTTTGAGTTTGTAATAACAAAATCATAAATAATTTAACTAATTTTGCTTATCGATGGAAATATCTTCAATAAATAAAGTAATTTCCATTCTACTGAAAATAAAATAAAATAAATAATTTATTTATCAGTACTATTATAATTAAGAAAATAAACAGATATTTAATCCATCAATTGATAACTTACAAAAATAAAATAAAAATTCTCCGATGGTATTGTGCAACTGACATTGCTGGTGATGGCCGAAGACATTACCAACGAGATTATTGTCAAGTAAACCACTATTGAAAGTGCAACATTGATCGCCAAGGGTATCATTGTAGGTAATTAGTATGAATCGTCAACATAAATTAATTTCTATCATATCGGAATTACAATAAGTAAGATCAACGACGAAATTTCTATAAAGACAATTGTCTATTAAGTATTATTTTTTTTTTTTTTGGTTGTTGTCATTCAAAAATTTTGCCTAAGTCCTCTAAGTTCTTTTGAGCCCACATCTAGCTACCAGTGTAAAAAGCTTGAATATCACAGTGGGAAATATACATGCAGAATTGGAATAATTTTCAAAGTTTTGAGTAATTACCAAAGGCTGAGGGATTGTCAATTAAATCCTGGAAAATCCCATAGGCATTTATGTAGATAAATTTTGCATCTGGCGAATTGTTGTTGAAGCCATCAACAAGTGATTTGAGTTTATTATTGAATATTTGATTTGCAGCGTTAATCCTTTGTACACATGTCGAGCCATCAGCACTGTTCTGTGCCAATGCATTTGGACTGCATCCAATTTGACCCACTCCATTTAAAACAAACTTCCTTGCTCCATAATTGTACAGTGTCTATAGCCACAAACAATTTTGAGTCAGTTTTTACTGTAAATATTAACCACTAGGAAATATGAATTCCATACCCGTAATTGCTCGGAGTACTGTTGAACGAGAATATCGGCATATTGTTCAGGAGAAAATTGCCTGCTACTCGAATAGTAGGCCGGCATGAAATAGTTGTTGAGATAATCGTTACTCCCCACTCCAATCGAATATATACACTTGCTGAGATAATTTGCAGCGGAGTCTTCATCACCTAGTATGTTCACCACTTGTGAAACCGTGTTCTTGTAATTATTTACTTGCCCAGTAAAATCAATCCGGGAGCCCTACAATAATTTTGCGAACAAGATTTAACAAAGCGAAATCTTGCAAATAATATTCTTGAGTGTATGTCAAAAAAATGTATTTTACTTACCAATTGCTGGCCAGTTTCTGATCTAATTCCTGCAGCTGCAGATGCATAGTTCACTCCCCTGAGTATGTCTTGGCCACGAGCAGCAGCGTAAGGAGGAATGTAACCATCGAATCCCAATAGCTCAGCTGTATATATACATGCACCACCAGAATTTCAGTAGTAGTTTTAAGTTGTTTACGTTAATTAAAATAAATTTGTCATATTGCTAACAGACTTAAATTTTTAGATCAAGTGGTTCGCGAGGCCTTACCAATGACATCGACTGTGGTTTTACCATTAGAGAATCTTCCAGTTGGTCCATCGGGAAAATCAATACCATAAGGTAAGTAGTTAGCTCTTGCCAACGATTGGATGTTATTGTTATTACCATTGTCCACCAATGAATCACCAAATATGAAGTAACAAGGAACTTGGGGTTCCGCCAAAGCCTGCTCATAACAAAGCTCCACCATGGCCAAGGCCACTACACACACGGCCGCCAACCAACTCTGAATCGGCCCACAACCCATTTTTCCAACCATCAAGAACAAGAGAAAAAGGCAACAGAATGTTGCGGCAGTAAAAAGTGGAAGAGGAAATAAAGAAAGTAAATGCCTAAAGGGCTGGTTTTGTGTGTGATGAAATTCAAGACGTGTACATATATGTATATATATTGAAGTTTTAGGACAAAGAGGAGCGATCTTATCTTTTAGCTGAGGTTTGCTTTATACAGATGAGTAGTTAGATGCATTGATTTCACGCGGATATACTGTGAGATTTCCAGGGTGGCCACTATCTATGCTGGTTAATGAATTTGAACCAGTCTGGATATTTGAAAATCATGCTTTTTTGTTTTGTGTCATCAATCTTCCAAGCCTCGAGATACTTTTTTAATTTTTTATTTTTTTTTCCTTCAGTTATTATTTTCTTTTTGTCTGGTTATGCTATCAAATGACGGACGCCAGGTCTCCAATGCAAATGTTCAGATGAAATATAGGCCTAATAAGATAACGTTCTTGTTTAAAATCTAAGATATTAGAGATGAGAAACCTTCATTTATTCAATCTTTTTGGTTTCATCACACTAGGTGGCGGAGCCACGTTGGAGGCAGAGGGTGGCGATCGCCCGGAACATTTTTAAAATTTTCTCAAAAATTTTCGTCTTAACATTTTCTTCTCCACCCTACATGTCGCCATTGATCGTGCCCCTCAAAATGCATGCCAACTTTATTTTTTCATAAAGACTTGAGATATACGTGAACAACTTGTGTTTGAACCATATTATTTTGGAAGAATGCATTCTGATATAGTAGATTGATGGAGAATGTGTGGTTCAAAAAGGAGGAAAAGTTATTGATGTGATGGAAAATATTATTTTATTAAAAAATGTGTGGTTGAAAATAAGTAGAAGAATGAAAATAAGAATTTTATATTATTTTGGAAAAATGCATTCTGAAATAGTAGATTGATGGATAATGTGTGGTTGAAAAAGAAGGAAACGTTATTGATGTGATGAAAAATATTATTTTATTGAAAAATGTGTGGTTGAAAATAAGTAGAAGAATGAAAATAAGAATTTTAATGTGTACCAAACAGGGCTTAGTAAGTTTTAGTGTCAAGACTTTCATAGACTCTGTCATTCACTCCCATTTAAAAACTTAAAACTATAGATGAATATATTTATTTATTTAAATTTTTACATTCAACAAAAATTATGGCAATTACATATCTTTAATGAACATATATATTGTTGTGCCTCAGGCTACATGGCAGCCAATTAAACAAAATGTTATGCAAGGTCATCGTTCCACTTCGCATCACCTCTTCCACATACTTCTTCCAAGGTGATTAGGTCATGCCTTTAAACACCTCACTTAGTATATTATTGTCATCCGAGGCGATGCATAACCTCTCAGTCAAGTTGCAAAAAATGTTTGATGTTTCGCTCTACAGCGGCAACGCCCAATCATATCACAATTTCTCAAGCTATGAAGACCCGAAGCTTAAAATGACAATGGATTAATACAATTGAACATGACAAGAGAACCATTAGGATGATGTTATGCATAAGCATCCAGTGAGTCCTCTTCTAACCCCCACCCCCCCTCCCCCTCTTCATATGGATGGTCGATGCTCTCCCAATCAAAGGTAGGAGAAGAATGTATAATCGAGAAATGAAAAGGATTAAGCATCCTCTCTCATTCGAGGAGAAGGGCAATCCTATTTCCGTCCATTCTGTATCTTACATGCCTAATACACTTGACCATCTAGCTTGAGCGTCGGAGCGTACACAACCATCACACCTTGTCGGAGCTACGGTTTGTGCAGTCTAACATTACTGTCCACGTGTGCAATTAACATATACGAAAATGAAAGGAAGTTGGGTCTCGCTGAATCTCAAGATCAATATATACCCTTAAATTAGTACATGAAAATTTGATCATCAATTATCCCTAAATTGATATCATGCCGTCAGCTCCCAATATTAATTAGCCGACCTTAATTACTCCTTATCCTTTAGTGTAAAAGGTAAAGTGTGTAAGTGTGATTTGTATTTGATTACCCATTTGTATTTATATAGCAAGTCCCATTTCCTGCATGTTCTGAATACCCCGTGAAGAAATGGATCTGCACGTCAATTGCCTTTGAATGCAGTGAATTTCATTGACTATATAAAGTAGTCAAACTTGAAAATCAACGAGTAATATTAACGGTATATGAAGAACGGAAAGTTGGAAATGAACGAGCAATATTTTCTAGAAATATTAAAATATATTTAAAAATAAAAAGTTATTTAGATCGAACGAAGTGCGAAGTTCTTAACATCATGGTGTGAACTCAGAATCGGCTCAATTTTAGAAAACCGTGTCGTCAAAAATTTCATCGCACAATTTCGACTTTAGTTATTTCTCAATAAGAATCATATTATATTAAGTTGTGAAATCTAATTATTGTCATTTCTCGAAGTTGGTCGGATCTTCGAGATGAGGTTGCCATGGGGCCTGTGGTTTGGAAGGGACAAGAGGCCTCCCTCTCCTGAACCAAAATTTCATTAATTACCGTTTGAGAATTTATATTCGCATAAAATCCGATTGAGGAGTCCTTGTAAAATTCGATTTTTGACATAATTTATCTTATAAATAGGAAAACTTCATTAGGCATTTTTATTATCATCAAAAAGGTTAAAGAAGATAGACATATGATTTTCTCTTGTAAAACTTATTTCACCTTAGTGAATTACTGCAATGACGAGAGATGATGTAGTCTCACATTTATACATGTCTTTATAAATCTTACGTATTCTTGAGTGTTTATTTTTCTTTTTTAGAATTAATTGCTCTTGTTAGAATATAGTTAGGGTTTATAATTCTCTACATGTTACAGATTTCCTTTTCCAATTAAAATAAAGTCAAACAAAGTCGAGTCCAAGCAAACAAATAACATCAACGATGGAGAAGATCCAACAATCAAATCAGATGATTAACCAACTGTAGGCATATGGATTTCTAGGAATTTAACACTGCAATTTAATGCTCGGTAGCTACAACTACTTAATTTAATGCTCGGGCCAAGTCAATAATGACATGTAACATGTCGGTGTGCATATAGACGAACATTGGACACTGTTGATTTATATGAAAATTCTTCATTCTCTTTACAACCCACAAGGTAGAAGAAGAAAAATCTAATGCACCAATTATTGTGCACAATCTTCTTGCCGACAAAATATCTAATACAAGTTCAAGAAAACAAATTTTCCCTCTTTTTACTAATTTTTTCATTCAATAAACAAGGTACGATAACAAAATCTAACACTCCGTCTAGGGATAGGCAGCGATCTAAAAACTCCCCGCCTAGACATTAATGGATTCATGAAGCAATTCCGAACGATTTTTCTTAAACTCTTACTGAAATGTTGGAAAATTTTGCAGTCTCCTTCAACGTTACAAGGGAGGTTGATACAAGATTCAGGCAAATAAAATCCAGCTGAAATATAACCAACTAATTTCTAATCAATCCACATCTGAATCCTGGATTTCCTTGAGAAAGAGGGAAAAGTAGATGGGAAAAAATGAGAAAAAATTTTGTTCTTTCTATTAGTTTCCTACCTATCAATATAAAAATGCAATATGTTGATCTCGGTTTTTGTAGGGGTGAAGTGGTCAACAAATCCCGACTTCTCTCAAGACCACGTAAGCCTAGCTCATGCACACTTGGACAAAACATAAGTCACACGTGACCTTAAAGAAGCCGTTGCAAGCATTTGGCGATCAAGTCAATCAATGTATAAGTATTTGAGTATGAGACGTGCTAAAAACATAAGTCACTAAGTGTAGAGGGATTGGATCCGAGGGAGTGGGTGGAAAGAATAATATGAGCATGTTTATAGTTTGAGTGTATATAATTGTATTATCATCAAATGATACTAAGTGTGGGCTTTTATATTAGAAAAGATGAACTAATAACTGTTTGTTGAAGAGAGACATGGCCTCATCTCAACGGCCAAGGCACCTTGTCATAGATGTCATTCTATCAATTTTAGGATCACGTGCGTTTAATTTTTTTACCATAACCGTATGGCCTAAGTCCAACATATAAGTAGTAGATTAGACAAATTGACTTAGTAGATTGGTTGCTACATAGAAGTCACATCAATCAATTATAGAAAATCTTGTACAAAAAATCTTTTGAAAGAGGTGATGTGGAAGATATTTCCCATCAGTGAAAAAGTTAATTGCCTCAAATTTCCTCCATATAGCATGCGTAACACCTTTCATAGGCCATTGAGGGTTGACCTCTTCATGACACCTTGACGAAAGTGATGCATCACATTGACTACCTTATATATGGTCTCACCTCGACCAGGTAGGACGGTGATGTGGAGTCGAGCCTGGTTGGCTGACTAGTGGTGGTGATCTGAAGCCTCATCATGGGAGGTGTAACATAATATGTTTAGAAAATTGGAGTGAACATCACTAAATACAACATCAGTCAACTTTTCTTGCATTGTTTCTTATTTAATTTTGTTAAGTGCTATCTTGTTCAAGTCCGGTCTAATTCAATGTACCAAATATGTCAAAAATGTCTACCTTCGCTATGTATAATCATTTACACCATATTTTCCACTCGAAGTCATTGCACAGTAAAATTTTCCTTTCATGTCTTCATTTAACACCTTGTATCCATTCGAGAGACTAAATTATCGTTTCTTCTTTTCATGAAAGTTAATATGGTAGCGGCACCAATTCATGCAGGTCCAAGGTACTCCATAAATCATATCTAAGTCCAGGGGTGGACGTAGGGGGTGGCCTAATGGGTCACGTGACCCCCCGACTTTGTTCTTTTTTTTTTTGCACCATTAAATTTTCTATGTTTTATTTCAATTTTCGAAGTCATTATGGGATATGAAATGAAATCGAAATATTACATTTTTAATACCATTTTGAAGTGCTCACGGTCTAGTTTTCTACGCCATTAATGGCGTACAAAACGATTAATCATAGCAAATGTTATGACTTGTCAAAATAGATCGTTCAAAATTAGAATTTCGAAAATTTCGATAACATGCTAACTTTAAAAATTCTCAAACGATCGTAGGCTAATCGAATTTACAAATTGCTTATGTCATCTAAAGCTTATTTCGAAAACTACATTAAAGATATATCGAATAGTCCAAATAGATATCGAAAATAGTTAAAGATGCGTTCAATACGAATCTTAAAGAAACGCGTCTAACTCGCATTTTATTTAAAAAATTCAATTATTTCATTAACATTTATTATTTTTATGATACAAATTTCTCAATATAATTTTCATCATTTTATTAGGAAATTTTATATGAAATATAACATCAAAAATTTTCTAAATTTTACATTCGAAAAAGTCATATCCTAAGTAAATTTTCGGATACAAAATTATATGTGGTATGATTTTTTTAGACGTAAATTTTCGATTGTAAAATTTCTCGCAACTTCTTTACAAGTTTGATTGTGTCCCCTAACTTGAAATTTCTACGTCCACCACCGTCTAAGCCATCTTATAAAAATAAATCCACTCAACTCTATAACATGTTTGCTTAAGCTTCTAAGTACAGTACACTCCCCAATAACAATCTATATACATTTGCAAAGCCAAGCATGCACTAGATCAAAATCTTTTCCACCAAAGATACAAGATATGTGAGTCTTAAAGAAAAACGTCTAACTCGAACTTTAAAAAAAAATCAATTATTTTATTAACATTTATTATTTTTGCGATACAAATTTCTCAATGTAATTTTCATCATTTTATTAGGAAATTTTATATGGAATATAACATCAAAAATTTTCTAAATTTTACATTCGAAAAAGTCATATCCTATGTAAATTTTCGGATACAAAATTATATGGGGTATGATTTTTTTAGACGTAAATTTTCGATTGTAAAATTTCTCGCAACTTCTTTACAAGTTTGATTGTGTCCCCTAACTTGAAATTTCTACGTCCACCCCCGTCTAAGCCATCTTATAAAAATAAATCCACTCAACTCTATAACATGTTTGCTTAAGCTTCTAAGTACAGTACACTCCCCAATAACAATCTATATATATTTGCAAAGCCAAGCATGCACTAGATCAAATTCTTTTCCACCAAAGATACAAGATATTGAGGATCAAAAGGTCCAAGAACTTCAACACTCCCAAAATGGAAAAGAAAATAACAACAAATTAGAAATAGAAAGAGACATTAAGGTTGCACAACATACCCGATTTAAAGTCAACTAACACATTAAGTGATTGTAAATTAAACAACTCCCATTTTTAAATATAAAAAGTGTCGCCAACTAATAAAAAAGGAGATGGAAATCAGAGAGGATGTGATAATTAATGTAATTGATTAAGATAGCATTTATTGAGCATGTGATCATCATATAAAGCTACTGTTTCAATTAAATTTGGCAGTTGAAGGAAAAATAGTAAACGCAATGCACTTGGATTTCCATAATCGTCAACACGACTCCGTCTTCCACTGCATTGATGAGTCTCTATGGATGACAAGTCTCCTTCATTGGCACCTTGAGCCCACTTTTCAACGTTTAGGATGGGAAAAACCTTGCTGGGATCACTATTGGCATGAATGTGGCCTCATGCTGCCTTGTTGTCCGTGGCCGATTCAGAATTGTTGGTCGAATAGGATGGTTGTTGATTGTTGATCATTGATTGTAAACAATCAACGATCGTAATAGTGAGGTCGTCTATTAATATTTAATTAAATAATATTAAAAATCATTCAATCTATATATAAATGAGCTAAAACGTAAACATTGTATACATATGAAAATATAACGAGGTTGGGACATTCGTTTCTGTACGAAAATTAAACGTAAATCACATATTAAACGTAAATTAAACTTTTTTTTTAAAAAACTATCGTCAAGTTTTAGTTTTCAATTTTCAACATCAATTTATCACAAATCATAAATTCCCCCAATTTATCATTTATCACAAATCACATGCGTAGTACACACTTCACAAATCACATACACAATCCACAAATCACAAATTCCCCCATTATAACTTCACGCCTTTCCCTTTCACTCTGTTATCTAAGCGCATAATTATTTTAAGACAAAGTTTCACTCAAAATCTGATTAAGGGATCTTAATTTAACACTAAGAAGCTTCCCAATTCCCCTTTAATTATTAAATTTAGTTTTTATTTTAACATCTTTGAAAAATAAAATATTTAGGGTCTGTTTGGGTCGGATTAAAATTTGATTTTAATCTAAATTAAAGTCAAACAATCAATATTAATCACATCTTTCATGCGTTCCACATCTTTTCAACCACACATTTTAAAAATTTCTATCATAGTCCACTAAAAATCTAATTTTAATCTCCACCAAACACCTATACAGTTAGCAATAATTAAATATAATAATTTCACATCCCCTCATACTCTTCTTGATATACGGTACACAATATATATATATACAGAGAAAGAAACACAACATATACATACATTATTTACATATGACATATCCATGTAAATTCGAAACAAAAACAACAAAAACGAAAAAAAAAAAGGCTCTAACACACAGCGGTGATAGGCTGGCGGAGGGTAGAGGTCGACGTCGGACAACAGGAGGCAGCAAGCAGGTCACCACTCTAAATCAGTCACCGGCGTCGGGGTACGCAGAGAATAAGATTTGGTTTGCAATCAGTTTTGCTTAAGTCGTAAGAAGCATATGGGTATGGATAATATTAATGGGCCTATTTTGAAAAAAACAAAAAAGTCCAAAGAGAAAAAATTGGCCCAACAATGGTAACTGCCCTCCCTCCCAACCTGTAAATTCCGATAGAGCTAAAATGGGCGATCGCGCCACCTCATCGGGTGTTGGTTCCTCCACTGATTGTTGTGCTGCATATTCTCAATTTTGACATGGTTTTACAAGAATGAACATGTTCATAAAACTTAAAAACTATAAGATTCCATTATGATCACCACCAAACTAAACTTAGGGTCTATTTGGAATTGCTTTTGAAAAGCCAAAATGAGCTTTTGAAATCAAAAGGCTGATTTTGGTTCCATTTGGCTAATTTTATGAGAACTTTTGCTATTTAAAAGAGTTTTTAGAGAAAACTAGTTTAATGTTGTTTTCTCTAAAACAACTTTCGAAATAAGAAACTTTTTAAAATTTTGTTTCCAAATAAAAATTAAAGTAACTTCCTCTAATAACTCTTCCACAAAAAGCCAAAGCAACCCTTATTATCAATCAAGTTGGAGTCAGCTATATCAACTATTTTTGTGTGGGTCCATTTGGTCTATAATGCAAACTTGTTTACAACTATGCAAATTTGCCCCAACCAAAGAGAGTCTGATTGCTAAATATATGTCATTTTAGCTTAACATACCAAGAGTATTCCCAATTGTACTTCCATATTAATAGTATAGTTCAACTGAGCTATGTTGATTTAAGGTAGTATCGGGCACATGCTCATATTTTACCCAAAAACTTGACCAGCTTGTCATTAGAAGTGCTCCAAGCTCGAGTAGGCGTGCCTACCAAAAATCCAAGAGATAGTGTGTCAAACATGCGAGATACTGCAGCAACCACCTTAAAAATCTTGGAACCGAAATCTATGATTGATTGCCAATTTCCTTATTAATAATGCAAAGAGAAGGCATTGCTTAGTAACCAAAAACCCAGGGTGCGTTTGATTTATTGTTTTCAAACTTTTTTCAATTTTGTGAAACACTGAAAATGTGTTTGGCCTAATATCCTGAAAATGTATTTTCGAAAATAAAGTTAAATTTATCATGTAAAATTCAAAACATATTTTTGTCGTTTTGACAATGTTCTAAAAAGTTCATCAAGGCTCGAAGTTGGGGCAAAACTCCTCGATTCGCGCCTAGCCGCCTTTTTTTCAAATTTCTAAATGGTTGAATTTTTTTATCCTCCCTTTCATCTTCCCTAGACGCTCTTTATTAGGTTTTTTTTTCTTTTTTAAAAAATCTTTATTTGACTTTAGTTTATTGATTTTTTTATTTAAAAAAAAACTTTTCATTTGACTTTAATTTCAAGTTTTGAAAAGATTTTGTTTGTACAAAAGTTAAAAATGACATTATCTAAATAGTTAAATAAGATTTAAATTCTAGTGTTATCTACATTATGTAATTATGATTTTGAGACTTGTTATTTTGTTGAAAACTTCAAAAGCATGTATGAAATTCCTATAAATTCATTAAGTATTACTTATCTAGTTGAAAATTGAAACTACGAAAAAATGTTCTAATTTTTCATATCGAAAATTCGAAAATTGTATAATTGACTAATAGTATGAATTATGAAGTAAATTTAATATTTTATAATTTTAGATATTTGATATGTATTATTTTAGTTATTAAATATTTTTAAAATAATATTAAAAATAAGTAAACTCTTTTTTATGCCTAAGTCTCGCCTAGGCTCACGACTAGCCACACTCTACGCATTTTAAAACACTGTATTTTGAGTGTTTCCAAAGAAAGTTCTAAAAACACTCAAAACATGGGAAACAATCGTTTAAATAAGATTTGAAATTAAAAATTTTTAAAATAAAAAATATAAGATTTTAATAAATTAATTTTTAAATTTAAAAAAATTAAAATGAAGAAAAATAAATTCAAAAATTAAAATGATATAAATTTCTTAAAAAATAAAAATTAGAAAAAAATGAAAAACAAAAAATAGAAATAGTTCAAGTTCTTAATGATTATTTACATAAAAATTCTAAAAAAAAAATATTTAAGTGAACACAAATAAATATATTCTCAGTTCACATCATTATATTTTATTTTTGTTTCTTATATTTTAAATTTTACTTTTGTAATGAGAAAAAATATTGTAAGATTCACCAACTTTAAAATATTATATTACATGATAATATATTAATATAAAATTGCTCTATATTTACTGAGTAATTAAATTTATTTTAAAAAAATATCATAAAACAATTTTTTATAATTTCAAACCAAAGGATTTTTTTCTAGTTTTCTGTTTTGGGAAATGATTTTTCAAAATAACAAACCAAACATGCTTTTAGAAATACCCTCAAAATAGAAAAATGAAAATGAACTCAAACTGAAAATTGAAATACAAATCAAATGAGCCCTTAACTATTATTTGGATCTTCAATCCTGATTAAACTCCGATGAGTTTGATCTCACTCGCTAATCTGTTCCAGTAAAAGTTGAGGCATATTGTGAAGAGATATCCATATACACTTGAATTAACCCTGAAGTGCATGTTTAGAAATTAGAATTCAAGCAAACTTTTCCTTAGTTAATATCATCCAGTGCTATCCAATATTCTGTTATGTAAGGAGTAAGTGGGGAAAGAGGAAGAATAGAACTAGCAAAAATAGAATAGGAAAGGAAGATTAAACCAAAGAAGAAGAAGTTGGAACCAACAGCTGTATTAACGGAAATTTAAATGGAATAGAAACGACACCGTTTAGTTAAATGAATACGGCATCGTATTACTTATTAAGTTGTGATCGATTAGAGAACACATTTTTTACGTATTGTACTGTGAAAGGCGTCTTAGCATTGTAAAGAATGGGTGTATATATGACACCAATGTGTGACGAAGAAAGTGATCTGTGAATTCTGACTCTTCTGTTATTTGTGGATTGATTCATCAATTCAGTATCTCCCTTCAATTCTTCTTATTTTATCATTTATCCTTCCCAATTTCATTTTCATTTTACTTGTTACAATTCAGTTGATTTCAGCTGATCAATTCCATTGTTGAGTCACGGTGGAGGCGAAGCTGTGACTAGAGCTCCAACCGTGACATCTTATGACGCAGAACGGAAGTTTAAAGTGTTACTAGCGTAAACCATAAACTCGTAAAACTAGAATCCACCGAAAAATAATAGCAAATCAAACGAATAATGTTTTATTCTGAAAACAAAGAGCTTTTAAACAGGTCTTGCAAACCCTAATTTAAGCAAAAAGTCCAAAATAGACATTCATTAAATCAAAACAATTAAAACGCAAAAACTAAAAAAAAGATAAAACTTCAACTGCCCCGCCAACGTGTCTTAAAAAGAGAATTTGAGGTTGGAAACGACGTCAACGAGGAAGCCGGGTTGGGACGATATGGAGCACTGAAAACCATTTCCGAAAACATATTATAATAGAAAATCTGACACTCGAGCTAAAAGTTATGACCGTTTCTTCGGAGCAGCAGTTTTGTAATCCAATTTTCTATCCATCTCTTCTTCAAACTCCAAAGTTAATTGTCCTAATGCACTCATGTCATTTGTGCCCAACTCAAGGCAGTCCCTAAGCTATTTATTCATCCTCCATGACTTGTTTTTCATTGTGCCTCTGCTACTTCCCTCAATTGCGCCGTCATTTCCATCAAAATTAGACCACAGACCACAATTGCATTTTCCCTAAACAAAGTTAGCAAAATCCGAATTTGTTACCATAGAACCATTAGAAGGGGATGGTGCACAAAAGCACTTTGCTGCGAAACACATAATATGATCTGTTTCCCTTACAATGCATTCAGCAGCCAACTTTCAAATATCAGCTTACCAGTTCTTTAGATAAGAATGGCTACTCATCCTTTACTTCCTTCGCAAAGTTGATTCGTGTTATCTTTCATGAGAACATTGAAATAGCGTATTTGTGAAAAATGATGTGTTTACGAAGGAGAACACGAATCCACTTTGATTGTTTTTTACTTGTTAAAGTTGATTCATGTTCTCCTCTGTGAAAACATGGACCGTAGAACGACTTGGAGGTCCCAGTTGTTGTCGAGAACTCCAAACAACTCATTTAGGTCCAAAATAATGGGCCTCAGTTTGCAAACTATCCCAATATCGAGATCATAATTCCACAATCTCTTGCAGAAGGCCTGGAGGCCCATTTCTAGCTTAAGTTTTTGGACTACGGTTTGGGTTAAATGAAATGACAATTTTAACTCGTACCTTTCTTTCCTTTAAAAAATTATGAAATTGGATAATTATATTCACACTACAATTTTTATTTACTACTCATTTCGATTATAATCAAGGTAGCTCTCCAATTTTTCTTATCGATGCATTGAGTCCTCGACTTTTTTTTAAAAACATTCGTATCCTTAACAGTATAGTAATTAGCACATTTTGTTGTTAATGATTGTGTTCATCATTAATGAAGGTTAAAAATAAGAATACCATGAAAAAAAACTAAAAAACACTAGTGCAATAATGAAAAAAGGTTGAGCACCTCCCTTACAAAATATGGTGTAGCAAACAAAAATTGTCATATGAATATAATTGGCCATACAAAATTCTCTTCTCTCTCAAAATTTTTAATAAATACCTCATTTTAACTAAAAAACAATGTTTTCACCTCATTTGTGATATTTTATAAATATATTCTTTCACTTCAATATAATATCTTAATATTTCATTAAAAACGACATTTTTACGAGTTACATATCCTGGTAACATATATAATACTTTGTTACTTATATATTAACAATCTAATGATTCAATATTTTGTTAAAAAAAAAAAAAAAAATTTATGATAATACCATATTACTTGTAGAGTATATATGTACATACATAACTATCTCCAGCGCACTAACGAGAGCCCACAAGGACTAAGCGGTGTTCCATCTTGATGCATTACCACTAGTTGAAGTCGAAGAAACGTATATGCAGGGCATTTACAGGGAGACAGAAGTTCACCTCACTTCGGTCGTCAAAGAGCCAAAGCCCGTGGACGGTGTAAGCCATTGATCGAGCGCCAATAAAAGATAAAGTTTTCACATGGGCTTGTAGGTTAACACATATGTGGTATTGTGTTATGCCACCCAACCGACATTGTTTCCCACCATTGCACCACCTTCAACTACCACCATTCCACCACACTTCCACCAATTGGGTTGGACTTCTCCTATCACAACAATCTCCCATTTCGTTTCCCCAATTGTTCGTCAATAACCACCACAATCACCTACCCCTGCTTACTGTCGTCATCATCATCCTTGAACTAGCAATGACCATTCACAAACTTCCGCAACCATCATTTTGCTGGGAATTGATCTCCCTTTATGACCCCTCGAAGCTTAACCTCATAGGGTTTACCACTTTCTTAAAGCCAAAATTTCAAAATTCATGTTTACTGATTAACAATAACCTCCGATAGACTTTAAATTTTTAGAAAAGAAATTGGTTATCGCTAATACCTGCATACATTTATATTGAAGTTGGAAAATACCCCTATTGTGAAAATTGAAATATAATTTCTCTAATATTGTAATTGAACCTCATAATGGATAGTTGAGTCACAAAATTTAACTATTATCATATAAAACTAACGATGATGCCAAAAATGGTAAGTTATTGTTAGAAATTCAATACAACTAATTTCCACTAAATGGTAGTGTGTTATAGTTAGAAACTTTGATAAGGAGAGTTTCAAAATTTTGAATTTAGGCTGAATTGCTAATTGGCCAAGAATAAAAATAAATAAATAAATAATCGGATAATGTTTCATTTTCATGGGAAATCAGAGTAGGATGACTCCATCTGGTTAAACAAAGGCATTAGATATAAGCAAATATTTTTAAACCGTCGGCTTGTGGATAGCTCAATGTAAAGAAAATGGGTGGACTACTTACACTTACATACCAAATCAATTATCAAAACATATTCAAATTTAAAGTAAATATAAATATAAACAATGAATTATTGCACCATTAAATGGGCAGGTTCAAGTCCTTTGGTTCGTATGTTGACATGAGGAAATTACACACACTCGTGGATTTTAACTTTCAACTTCAAAAATCAGATTTAAAATTTATTTTTATTCCAAAAATCAGGTTATAATTCAAATTTTTAATTTTAATAATAAGATTTAATTAAATCAATCACTATATTTTCTCTATATCAACTATCACCCTATACATACAAAATGACTCTCTCTCTCTCTATACAATTACATACGGTTTTTGCACAAATTCATTCTTTTATCCAGAATCTCTCTTGCTTCAGTCATTGATTTCACCTTTCAATCTATAGTTTTTTTTTTTTTTCCTGATTTTATCGATTTTAGAAACTAGAGCTTTATGTTAAGAAGAGTTATAAGAAATCAGTTATGGATGAATTGAAGATGGAGGAGACGTGGCTTCCAGCTCTATTCGAACAGGCTCGAAAAATTCACGAAGCTGCATCTGAATCATCCGTCGATCAGATTTTTCTCTTTATTCAAATTTTCTTTTAAAATATTAACTTTTCTTTGTTTAATTTGAATTGTTTAGAGCTTTCATTTTTGTATTTTATAGGAGATAGTCATTGCTGCTTCCTGTGTACTCATCTGCAGCGACGATGCGCGATCGTGTGTATGCGTACTGATCTACGTGCGTCTGGTGCGTTTGGAGGCGGTGATGATGGATTGTGGACCTTGTGGTGTACTTGTGCGGGCACATTTGGAGGTAGTGGTACGGTGGTGGTGAGGCGACATCGAATTTTTTTTGGGTGGTGGTGAGAGGAGCTAGTAGGATAAAAAGTGATTGTGACCAATTATTCATTAATTGTGACCAATAAGAATAAATTGTCATCAATAAATAATATATGACATAAAATTGTGGGATTTATGACTAAATTTGTAATTGTAACTTATAATTTATGTCTTTGTGATACAAAAGTTATGACCAATTAATTTGAAGAATTGTGTCCGTTAATATAAGTTGTGACTAATTAATTTGATAATTTATGATCGATAAATAAATTGTAATATATAAAATTTAATAGCTAGTGATTGAGAAATAATGCGTTATCAATTAATTCGATAATTTTTTATTGATAAATAAGTTGTAACTAATAAAATTTGTGATTAGTGACTGATATTATGTGATTGTGACTAATACTTTGAGTCACGTTCTCATTTTTCAATTACACATTTTTCAATAACATAATATTTTTCATCACATCAATAATTTTTTCTTCTTTTTCAACCACATATTCACCATCATATAAAAAAAAATGTTATCTTCTAAAAAATGTGCTTCAAACACAACTTTAACTGTGAAAATAAACTG
>CAIGRP010092294.1:3737-21745 GCA_903798385.1 Fraxinus cuspidata | reverse complement strand
TTATTTTGTGTAATTTCCTCTTAAATTAAGCCCCTATTTGGCACACATTAAAATTTTCATTTTCATTCTTCTACTCATTTTCAATCATACATTCTTTAATAAAATAATATTTTTCATTACATCAATAATTTTTCCTTCCTTTTCAACCACACACTCTCTATCAATCTACTATTCTAGAATACATTTTTTCAAAATAATGTGGCTCAAACACACCATAAGTGTTAAAAAATAAATAAATAAATTTGTTAAATTTTATATGCTATAACAGCAGGTGACTTCGCAGTTTCCAATCTCGAGGAATTTTTACTACAAACGTGCATTTGAAGAGGTCTTGTAAGTTGCGGTCTTATACGTGAATTCTATTACTTGCAGTGCCATTTCCTGCAGCATTTGTGTGCTATGATATATGGGAAGTTTTTGGTTCTTCGAAATATCAAAGTATTCGAAGGCCTAGGTTTCTTCAAATTAACATAGATTTTCGGTTCAACTTTTTCTATTATATTTTGTTCGCGGTTACAGACAATTTGTGTTCGAAATATTTGATATCAAGACGACTCCAAGCTCATAAAAGAAAGGCTAAAAGAGAAACTTAGACAAGGATGATTCAGATGTTCATACAATTCTTTAGCCTCGTGTATTTGTCTCCCATTGTCCGTTCTCATAAATGTAGAAGAGCTAGTCAACTTCTGAGAGAGATTCCCAAAGCATGTATTTCGATTGCGGCAAGGGTTGTATTTAAACCCTCTTGATGAGAGTGGGAGAGTTGTCCAATTTTACTGGCATCTGTTGTCTTTCCCAACTACAGGAGCCTCTTAGAACCAAAATTATCATTATCCTTTCGATTTTTAACAACCATGGAATACATAGCTCCAGTACCATTTATGACAAATGTAGCATTGGGAGTCTCGTCACCATAGATCTGCAAGAAAGTTTTATAGTTATATAAGAACCACAATATGGCTCTCGAAAATAAAATTCAAAATGTGTCACAATCCACTAAAGAATGATATCAAACGGGGGATGAGATTGAAATCCAGAAAATTCAAGAGATAGAAGGATGCAAACATCTAATATTTAACTTGGCATCTACAGAGATTATTTATATGGCACTGAAGAGCAATGTTATTGACTATACTTCATAGCAGAGTTTACAGGCTAAAGCAAGTTTGTTTGAGCTGAAAAGCCAAGTAATTTTATTTGCCGAACATCTTTGAGGTTCAAAAACAGAATTTTTTTTGTTTCAAATAGGAAATCAATTTTACTTTTTCTGACCAATAACTCTACTTTTTTTTTTTGAAGCTTTGTCAAACAAGTTATCATTCAACTTCCAACCTGTTTTCTTTTTCTAACTTTCAATTATATTATTATGAACTAAATTGCACGACTTTATAAAAATAAATGCATGAAATCAGAAAGAAATGCATAGCTTACAGAAAAGTAATCCTCTGATTCGTGCATGCATAGTATCATTGGAAAACAATTCTTGTTGGTCGCAAATTAAAATGATTAATTTACCTGCATTGATCACATAGAATGAATTTCTGAACTCTTTTAACAAAATTTATGCTCTCTATATCTCTAAAATACATGTACTCATGTGAATGTCTCCAAGCAATGCATACACAGTCAATACCAAGCCACAAAAAATTCAATAGAGTCAAGAAATTGGAAGAAACTAAAGTAGAAAAGCTGACAATTTGAAAATATTATTACCTTCCCGCATATAGCATATTGCCTCCAACCAAATTCAACTAGATGGTATGTTTTGCAGTAAAATTAATTTTCATAAGCTGATTTGGAATCCAAGCAAGGAATGAAAATTTGCATTTGCTGAGTCAAATGGAAAACCATTCATGTTATCTGGGCCCAATGTGTCTTCATTCTCCATATTAGAATAAACTTCCTGTAACATAAAATTGCAATTTGCAATTAATGAAAAATCATGGATAAAATAAATGTAAAAATCCACACAATAACATCAATTAATACACTACTATATCTGCCTAATAGGATAATATAATACAACTTGATTTTAAGCTAAAACCTAACCTCTAACTGTAAAAAAAGTTCTAGCTTGGTCATCTATTTTGCAATGAACATGTAAAAAAAGTACAGTGAACATGTTAAAAAATGATGACACAAGCATTTCGCATGGTGTATGCATAAATAAATTTAGGGGTTGAATATTCATGTTTTTATAAATTACAATTAAGTTTTAACAAAATTTTCATCTTCCAGTAATGAAAATCGACCAAAAATATAATTGAAAATGATGCAACAAAAAAGAAAGAGTGAGTTGGCAAGCGAATTAAAATTGAACTGAACCATAACATATGAGAATATATAACCTCATCTAGTGCATCCTTACCTACCCTTCAAACAGGATCTTTGTTACAGAAGGTCTTTCTTCAGGGGTAACAACACAATACTTTTGAGGAACTGTTCAATGACTTTAAATTCTACACTTCGCATGAACTTGCGAAATAGTTAAATAATAAGAAAGTAAAGAATATGTTACATGAATCAGTATGGAAGAAGAAACCAAACTCCACTAATGCAATAAGATTTACATTCTAGAAAAAGCGTTAAAAGAATTAATCTAGCAAGAATTACACTATTGTTTACAAGACCATTGGTTTCGTTGATGGAAATTCAAGTGTATTAATGTTTATTGTGTAGGGGTTATATGATATTTAATTAAAGCTATAAACAATGAGTAAATACAAAATCAAGTAACTGAAGATAAAATTTCATAGTAAACAACATTTTTGGTACATTTAGTGTGGATTTTATCGTCAAATATTGGTTTGGCAAGAATCTTAATACATCTACTTGTTTTTGCTCTCGTAACGCAACATATAAATAATAAATGTCCATGTGCAAATATGGGTTGCGGAAGATAAATTCCAACATAATCTAATGTTTGTCTTTGGGATTTGTTTATAGTCATTGCAAAATATGGACGTATTGGAAATTATGTTCTCTTAAACGGAAATACAGTTTTATCGGAATCGAGCATAATAAAAGAAATACGGGGAAAAAGACTTTATTACCACTACACTCTCCAGTAGCAATTTCTGCATGAATCACATTTCATTCTAAGTTTTTGCATATGAATCTCATTCCATTACACGATCCTTCTGTGGGATTGATATTCCGGAGTAATATTATAAGACAGTCAATCGTCAATCTTCAGCACTAATTCGTGCAGTGGTATACCATTTGGGGTCAAAGAATTGAAAAAATCTTCTTGCATGCATTGTTCAATTTTATCTAACGATTCGTCAAAGCTATAATAAATAAAAGCATAACCTGGGAAACGTTCTATCAAAATACTATTTATGTCATCAACATGCCCATTTTTTAGGAATTAAAAATTATGAAAGTATTCAAACTATTTATTATTCTCATCATTCTTTACTTTCCATTTCAATGTATTTTTGTGTATCAATTTTACATGTATTGCATTATCATAAGCCAATTATAACAGGAAAATCTATGATGTTGACATGATGAGTAATAGCTTTCCTTAAATAGAAATGAGAACTACTTTGTTCACAATTAAATTAATTTGAGGCGTTTCAACAAGTAATAGTGTTAAACAATCAACTAATACTTATTAAAATGTTGATATTTAGGATCACTAGCATTAACAAGACACACCGTTTTGATTTTATGATTTGAAAATTATGTTCATAAATTACAATTTGAGCAGTAATTTGTACACTTCAGGTTGTGAATACCATGCAATCATTTAATATATGTATCAAATCTATTATATATAAATAATATTTAGATTGTTAACATGGAGGATGATGTGGGCCCATTTATGATTAATTTTCAAAAGTATAAGGAATTTAATCCATATTTTACCTAGTGATATTCAAGTTTCGTTAAAGAGAACAAATAACATATATGAATTCGTTGGATTGAAAAATCTTCTGATGTTCATTGAATATGCATTTGGATTTTTAATTTCACATCATTATTGATCCAGTAATGATACAACTGATAATGCTAAACTATAAAATCAAATTTAACTTCCGATTCAATGTAAGATATAATTTAATTATTTAATTTCGAAGAATATGATTAACATTATATAATCATATAATAGTTAAGCATGTGGACAAACTAATCAAAGTCAATATGACACAATTATATATTTTCTTTAAGAGATAAACACAAATTCAAAATGATATATTTTGTGAAACATGTATTATTTCGAAAGCACTTTGTATTTTATGATTGCTTCTTCAAGAGCAATACGTCAATATTTTTTTGGAATATTGAATATTATAATTCATGTTTCTCATGAGCAATCACATATTATTTTAATAAATTATACAAAGATTTACTTTTTAGAAGTACAAATATAATTTATATGAGATCGTATCTAATTATGTTCGGAAACAAATAAAACCTAATTAAAATATTTGTTAATAATAATGTACTACTTCATGAACTAGTAATATTCTTCTAGAATATCAATTATAATATTATGCTACTTGAAAAGTATTAATAAACTATTATTTAGAAACATCAATTCTTCAAAAGTATATTTTTTAATAAAATGCAATATTTGCAGAGTTGTGCTTTTCAGAAGCAACAACATAATACAATATCACATAAAAGGAATCAATAATACAAGAACATTAGTGTAGTTATATATAAATAAAAAATTACAAGAACACGTCAGAAAAAAAAATTGACATCGAGTTCACATGCAATCATGCATATATTAAAAATATGCTACTAGATGGTTGTTAAAAATACGCATATTATCCCGTTTTCACGAAACCACATTCAAATAAACATATCACTCTTACTCTTAAAAGAGTGAATCCTAAATTCACTGTTCATTTTTGTCACATTGGTTTTCACATTGATTTGGTTTGAAACTGGTTTCTTACTTTGCACATGCCGACTTACTTGGCTTCGGCTTAATTATTATAAAAAGTAAATATTTGCAAACGAATTTTTACGCTGCTATAATACATGCAATTGCAATAACACAGTTCTTCTTCTTCTCTGATTATTTTTTTGATTTCATTTCAAACATCAACTCACAAATCAAAGAGAAGAAGCTTGACGAAATTTGAGACTGGGGGAAATTTTTGATTCGCAAGTCAGCTACAACAAATGTGAGTTTGTGCTTTTTTTTATCTAATACATTTTTTTGGAGTGAGATTTGGTGTTTGATATTTTTGTTTAAGTAATAAGCGTATTAACCATTCTCAATGATTTGGTGGTTGATATTTTTGTTTAAATAACAAGCGTATTACCCATTCTCAAGGATGAAGAAATAAAGAAAAAAATTGCAGACATCTTGGTGTCTCCACGGAGACACGGTGTCTCCACACAGAGACATGTCAATATCTCCACAATATATGCTGTGTTTTATGTTTCTTTAGGTGTTGCAAGTGTGAGATGCTAATAGTTCATGGTACAGTGTTTAAAAAAATAAAAAAAATTTCCGGACACCGTATGCAAAGAGATGGCTCCATGCGCACATAGAGGCATCTCCGTGCGCACACGGCGGTTTCGTACTTTGCACATGCAGACTTACTTTGCTCCGACTTAGTTATTATAAAAAATATATATTTGCTGCGAGTTTCTACAATACATGCAATTGCAATTGTAATAACACAGTCATTCTTCTTCTTTGATTATTATTTTTATTTTATTTCAAATATTAAATAAATTATTCGCCTTATCAAAAAGCTTGACGGAGATTGAAGGAAATTTTTCATTCGCAAAACAAATGTGAGTTTCTGGTTATTTTTTATCTAATATATTTTTCCTCGAGTAGGATTTTAAATTTCTGTTTGATATTTTTGTTTAATTATAATAAGCATATTAACCGTTATCAAAGAAGAAGAAATAAATAAATAAAATACTGACATCACGGAGAGAACTCCGTGCCACACGAAGACACAGGAAACACGGTCTCCGTGTCTCCATGGAGACACGGGACGGGTCTCCGTGGAAGCACGGAGACACAGAGCTCAAGTTAAATTTCTAGTTAATTTCCACCTTCTTGGAGTTTACTCCAACTGTTCTCTCCAAAACTGACCTTATCAATATAGTCATTCTTATGCATATTCATTGTGATATACCATTTGCTTCATATTTTGAAGACAATGAAATTCGACGTGGTAAATTATACAACACGCACATGCTTCATCATCATAATTGTTGGCCTGCTTTAAATTGTCAGTTCATACAGGCATTGATGGCATGGAAATAAGTTGATTAAACTCGTTAGAGTTGTTTAAATGCCATGCTAATTCTATTGCTTTTGCACAATTTTGAACTTCCACTCTAAAATGTTATATATAGGTTTATCTTGTTACATTTGCATGATCAGCATTAAAAAAAAAAAAAATTTCCTCCGTGCGCGAGGTACTTCAGTGTGCACACGGAGGTACGTTCCGTGCGCCCCTCCGCCTCGTGCGCACACGAACTTTTTTTTTAACCATAAGAATAACATTTTCAATAAAATTTCAACTAAAAACTTATTTGTCCCAACATGATTGTTGAAATTTTATTTGGCTCAAAAAACTTATTTACAAATGAGATTTTTCAATCTTAATGTACAATTTTAATCATCCAAATTATCTATCTCCTTTTTTTAATAGATAGCTCCATGTGTGCATACGAAATTTTTTTTTTTTAACAATAAGAATAACATTTTCAATAAAATTTCAACTAACATTTTCAGATATATATTCTTTTCATTTCCGTGTGCACACGAATTTTTATTTATTTGTTTATCTGTTAATTATTACAATGATATGCATTGTTAGTAAATTTTGTAATTGTCTCCACACAGAGACACGTAGATATCTCCACACGCTTATTTTGGGAAAAATCACAATATAAAACCTCTTTATTCTAAATTTTCTGGCATTTTTAACCCAAGAGGACAATAATATAAATAAAAAGTAGTCTGGCGTGGAAGAACTTGCAAAATTCATGTTGAATAAGTCCATCTCATAACGATTCAAACATTCATCATAGATTATTTATGTATGCGTGAAGCTACAATATATCTAATTTAAAGTTTCCAAATTTAGTTAAAAAATATATATATTTTTTAGTTTGATTACCAGTAAGCATAAGGATGGAAGCTTCAGAGAATTTAAAGCGGTTGACTAGCAGGAACTTCATGCACTTAGCATCATTAATATAACCCTTGAGCTCATTCCTCGAGTTCTTGTACGAGAGCAATTATAATTGGTAGTCTTAAAATGTCATATTTATCTTTATCTTCTTCCTTCAATAAATTCTATGTTTTATGTTTCTATAGGTATTACAAGTGTGAGATGCTTATAGTTCATGGTGCAGTGTTAAAAAAAATGAAAAATAAAAGAAAAAATTCCCGGATACCATGTGCACATCTGTGATGCCTCCATGCTTACACAGAGGCATTGAGATGCTTATAATTCATGGTGCAGTGTTAAAAAAAAAATTCTGGACACCATGTGCACGGAGATGCCTCCGTGCGCACACATAATTTTTTTTTAAATATATCAATAAGAATAACATTTTCAATAAAATTTGAACTAACATTTTAACATTTTTATATATATATTCTTTTCATCTCCGTGCGCACACGAATTTTTATTTATTTATTTATTTTTATTTTTATTATTATTATTTTGTTTCTTCTTTCTTTAACAGAGAACTCCATGTGCGCACACAATTTTTTTTTTAACAATAAGAATAACATTTTCAATAAAATTTCAACTACCATTTTAACATTTTGAGATATATATTCTTTTCATTTTCGTGCGCACACTAATTTTTATTTATTTATTTATCTGTTAATTATTGCAATGATATGCATTGTTAGTAAATTTCCATTTTTTGGTTCTTTTCCTTAATGGAGCCAAAATGAAGTACTATATTATGGGGGAAATTTTCAATTAAAGGTTTAAGACAACTACAGCTACTCCATTTTTCTATACACATTTAAACATTATTCACAAAAATATTTACAAGTCTTCACATCACGTTAACAATACTTTCAAAATAGTACAACCTGTACGGGCAAAAAACTAGTATTTACAAAAGAAAAAAAAAACAATGTTATTCAATTAGATGTCAAATAAATTATAAGGCAAAAAATTGGATTATTATACTGTTATTATTGGAGTTTTTTTTATTTACTCACACAATCATGAAGAAACAACAGAATCATTTCACCAAGCAATAAAATATTATACCAATTGCCAAATCGTTCAATTCAATTAAAGTAAGCTCCTGTTTGGTCAGGATTAAAATCTAATTTTATTCTAAGTCAAAGTCAAATAATCAATATTAATCACATCTTTCATGGGTCCCCACAACTTTTCAACCACACATTTCAAAAATTTCTATCAAAATCTACTAAAAATCTAATTTTAATCTCTATCAAACACCCTTTAAATAACTCAACAAAACCTGCCAAAAAGTTAAAGGAACTAAAAAAAAGGTGTGTACAAAAAATATGGAACAAAGCTAAACCGTAGAATAGTACGTGATACAGGTAGCAGAGACGGGTCGAAACTCCGACTGCATGTTCATGTAAAATAACGATATTTCGTTGAACATATATTTTTGAATTTCTTTTGGAACATGATGAAATAATTCTATCTATTTTTTCTTATAAAAAATAGTTTTTCCTACCTCAATATATTAGAGATTTGTGAGTAGAAGGAAGAATATATTTTGCTAACTCAATTGACTAGAACTTCGCACAGATAATGTGTTATAAAATTTAAGGAATAAAAGGGAATAATTAGTGAGAAAAATAGAGTCAAAATTGTATTTTATTGAGAATCGAGATTTGTATTTATAGGGTTCAAAATGAAAATGACAGTTAGAATGAAATAAACTCTCTAAATTCGATAAGATTTATCTATACATGATAATAAGATTAGATATTCATCAATATTTATCTAATAGTTTTACAAAAAAAAATAAACTGGACAAAAAGTGCAATAATCGGACACAACTAAATGCCGTTATTGCACGAAAAGATTACTCATTTTTTCCGTGTACAAGCTTCTAAGCTAAGCCTGCAGCAATAATAGATCTCTTTCCATCTCTCTTACTCCGCTGTAACATTTGCAGCGATTCCCTCTTTCCAAAAACCCACCTCGAATTCTCCCATTTCAATTTTTCAGTTCTTAGTCTCAATTTTTGTTATCCGGGTATAATTATTTCTTCAATAAAGAAATAAATGAGGCGCCGAGGCTCAGATTTTCGGCGACCAGTGAGGCGGCGAGTTTCGAATGTATTTTGGTTATCGCTTTGTGGGTTTACGATTTTGCTCTTCATTGTTTTGTTAAGCCGAGAGCAACAACAACCCACATCGAGATCGGCTCTTGTTAAGGTAATTATCGATCTCAAATCATATATGTCTGTTCTTTTGTCCTTTTCTGCTTGAACTATAGCACTGGCGTTGATGGGAAGATATTGAATTTCTGGTTCCAGTTTGGATTTCCATTTTGGGTTACTTGGGATTGATTTGATTCTGATTGTTGCGTAATTGGTTGTGCTTTATGGGTTACAGTTTTGATAGAAATGAGCTATTTTGGAGTTGGAAATCTGTATAAATAGTGAAAAAATGAGTGGATTGAGTGGAAGTGCAAGGATAATTACACCTTTGTTTTGTAATTTCAGTTGGTTATATTGTCTTGATCACTAGAGGTGTTTGGGTAGTTGAGAATCTCCATAGTTCAGTTGTAAAATTGAACAAACTTGTGGACTTTACCCTTGATATGCAATAATACTGGTCAATAGGTGTTATAAGAACAAGTTTGCAATGAAATTACCAGTGATTCAGTTAAAACTAATATCTAATCTATGTGGATTACCTATGATGGACCCCAACACTCCTCGGACACTCAACGACACGTACCTAATGAGTCAAATGTCCTTGTCTCATTTTTATATATTTTTAAATTGCAGACATTATCTTGATACTTTAGAGACACCCTTCGGACAGTCATGTGCCGTGTCCTATATTAAAAATTATAAAGATTAAGATATAATAAATGAATTTAAAATGTTAAAAGAATTTAATTGGACGTGTTCCGGACTGTCCGCGTCTTCATGTGTCGGTGTGTCCATGTCGTGTCCTTACCGCGTATGCATGTTCGTGCAACAAGATAGCTACCTACCAAAACCGATGGTTGAAGGTGTTTATGTGTATATACCTATACATTAGTAGGTCAATGGTCTCACCTCTTTTAATAACTGTGTGTTTGAGCATTTGGGAACAGGAGTGTTGAGTTCGGATTGGAAGTTTCTAAAATTTAGTATGACAAAGAAAACACTGTTGTTCACTAGTTCTGACGAAGAAAAGCTGTAAATTTATTTTTGCCTTTTAGGAATTTATTAATCCAACCTTATGTTGATTTCTATGGCATTGAGATATTATGGTTTTCTGGTGAAGTTATTAATGAAGTTCTAATCTGTAAGTAGTGCAAATGCTGATTAGGTTTGCTATTATGGTCCAAATATTTTATATTTGAAGATGACCCATATTGATATGAAATGTTTTCTTGGGTTCTTCTAATCTCTCCATCTATAGTAGTATATTGCTGATCATTCGCGACTCTCAAGTCTATGTAGCTTGCCAACATATTTTTCATTCATCAATAAGTGCTAGAAAGCTCGAAGTTATTTTAAGATTAAATCTCGAGCTCGTGCTACAGTTAGAACATGTCGAAAGTGATGCACATTCGCATAGAAAGAAAAACATGCCTGCTGAAGTAGCATATGACAATACCACTAACTAAACCTTATTCCTGACGAAGTAGCATCAGATGTATTGTATCCTTGTTTATTGGATGTGGAGGGATTAAGGCCTGCACTTATAGATCTGTAGAAAATGATGGTCTGTAGGGACAGAAAATGTGTAGGAAATTTTACATCTTCTATGACGTTTAATTAATTTTTATAAGCATATTATGGTACATAGCAACCCATTTGTAATAGTACTCTTTGATTAATAAATAAAGAAAGGGTTGATTCCTCTAGGGATCCCAACCTTTCATAAGTTTGCATTAATGTCCCCAACCTTTCATTTATGGCATTAATGTCCCCAACCTTTTTCACATATGCACTTGGTATCCCAGCTAATGGGAAATGTCTATTTAGATGTCAAATGTCCACGCAGTCGCACATTATGTGTGACTAAAAGCATAAAAATGTCCATTATTACATAAACAAACCGTGACTGTTCAACTTACATTAAATGTTGCTCTTTTTGCAACTTACATTAAATGTTGCTCTTTTTGGAAAAATTTTACCCTTTTCAGTCAGACATCACATGTGTCGCATGACCATTTAATGTCTATATAATGCCCCAAATGGAAGGTTATGGACATGGCTACCAATGCTTATGAAAGGTTGGAGACCCAATACCCATAAAGAATTGTAGATTGGTTAATTAAGACTGTAACTTGAAGAGATACAAAAGTGCTGATTCTTGTTTTGGGTATAGATAACATGTTTTAAATGATTGTTGCGCATTTTCGGATCATGGTAATAATAATAACATTGATGACTGCTATGTTTGTAGATAGCATTTAACAACGTAGCTCTTCTTTGGCTATCTGGATAGTTTCTATTAGCTCAAGATTGTTAAATTTTATGGGGCAAAGTTTATCTCAATCATTTGAGATCTTTTTAGAATGACAAAGCGCCAGTTTTTTAATCCTCAACTGAACAGAATATTACCCCGATAAATGTTGTGTGTGTATATATATATATATATATTTGAAGTACATTTAAAAATGAGGATAATTTAAAAAATGAATAGGAACTACTTAAATAAGCAAAGAAACGTAATGTTGATGTAATAAAGAAAACACCATTTTTACCTAAGTGAATAAAATTCGTATTTTTACCTTGGACCGAATATAGATCTTCATATAAACTTGTCTGTCTGATCTTGCCAGATTTGAGGTGATAGAATATGCACTCTTGGAGAACAAAGGATGAGGCAAAAAGTAGGAAGATTATTATCTCCATTTCAACTCAATGACATGTTGACTTTTTCCATTCGACCAGGCAATTTTAGGAGCTATATTTTAAATTGGTGTGGTTTTGGATTAAGGTATATTAGATAAAAAAATTGAGTCCTTGTGAAGTAAATATGAATTATTTCTTGTAAAAGACTGCTTGAACAAAAAGGTGAAATAGGCCATTCAATTAGATATGCAGGGAATAAAATTTCGTTCTGTTGTTAAAAGTTAAATTAGGAAAAGGAGTTTGAATATGAATGTATATACTATGCCCCCGTTTGGTACACATTAAAAATCTCATTCTCATTCTTCTACTTATTTTCAACCACACATTCTTCAATAAAATAATATTTTCCATCACATCAATAACTTTTCTTTCTTTTTCAACAACACATTCTCTATCAATATACTATTTCAGAATACATTCTTCTATCAAAATAATATGGCTCAAACACCCTAGATCGTAACTTCACATGTGCACTAATATTGGATATGAGCTAGGTCTTAAATCACAGTGGTCTACATTCTTCAGTTAGACAAAATATTCTTCTGGAACTTCAAGACTGCCAATTTATTGCTTTATACAGTTGATTGATGAAGTACTCAATTTTCTTGGCACGTCTTTCTAACCTTATTAGTGTGAATGGAGGACTTATATGGCTGTTTATATGTTCTGCAGAGATCCTATAGACATGACATACTAGGCAACTTAATGATCAAATTTCTCTAGCAAAGGCATTTCTTGCCATTGCAAAAGAAAGCAACAACCTCCAATTCGCATGGGAGCTTAGTGCCCAAATCCGTAACTCACAAATCCTTCTCTCTAATGCTGCTTTAAGAAGAAATCCTTTGACTATTAGTGAATCAGAAAGTGCAATTCGTGATATGGCACTTTTACTCTTCCAAGCCCAGCAACTTCACTATGACAGTGCAACCATGATCATGAGACTGAAGGCGAAGATGCAGGGTCTTGAAGAACAGATGAATTCCATTAATGAGAAAAGTTCAAAGTATGGACAAATAGCTGCTGAAGAAATCCCGAAGAGTTTGTATTGTCTTGGTATTCGGTTGTCAACTGAATGGTACAAGAACTCAAATTTACAAAGAAAACTCAAAGAGAAAGGGGAAGCAGCTATAAAACTCAAAGATAACAATCTCTATCACTTTTGTGTCTTTTCTGACAACATTCTTGCAACTTCAGTTGTGGTAAATTCAGCAGCTTTGAGTTCCCAAAATCCCGATAAGGTAGTCTTCCACCTCGTGACCGACGAGGTGAATTATGCTGCAATGAAGGCCTGGTTCACCATGAACAGTTTTAAGGGAGTGACTGTTGATGTTCAAAAGATTGAAGATTTTACCTGGTTGAATGCTTCTTATGTACCTGTTCTTAAACAGCTTCAAGACTCCGACACCCAGAATTACTATTTTTCTGGTAGCACTGGTGATAGCCGGACTCCAATTAAATTCAGGAATCCTAAATATCTATCCATGCTTAACCACCTAAGGTTCTATATTCCAGAAGTATTTCCTGAATTGAAGAAGGTGGTATTTCTTGATGATGATATTATAGTTCAGAAAGATCTGTCGGGCCTATTCTCTATAATTCTAAATGGAAACGTAAATGGTGCTGTTGAGACATGCATGGAGACGTTTCACAGATATCACAAGTACTTGAATTACTCACACCCTCTTATTCGTGAACATTTCGATCCTGATGCATGTGGGTGGGCATTTGGAATGAATGTTTTTGATTTGGTCGAGTGGAGGAAAAGGAATGTTACAGGCATCTACCACTACTGGCAGGAAAAGAATGTAGACCGGACATTGTGGAAACTTGGCACCCTCCCACCGGGATTACTGACTTTCTACGGATTGACGGAACCATTGAATCCCACATGGCACGTGTTAGGCTTAGGGTACACAAATGTTGATCCTCAGGTGATAGAGAAG
Organism: Fraxinus cuspidata; assembly: GCA_903798385.1. Classification (NCBI taxonomy): domain Eukaryota; kingdom Viridiplantae; phylum Streptophyta; class Magnoliopsida; order Lamiales; family Oleaceae; genus Fraxinus; species Fraxinus cuspidata. The sequence continues at coordinate 7,772 of CAIGRP010092294.1, read as the reverse complement.
GGGGCCGTACTACATTTTAATGGAAATTCAAAACCATGGCTGAAGATCGGGATGGAAAAGTACAAGCACCTTTGGGATAAATATGTCGATTATAATCATCCTCTACTTCGACAATGCAATGTTCATTAATTTCAACATGGATTGGCCCTCACTTTTCGATCAAATTTTGAAATGCAGGAAGATTTACGAGTAAATTATGAGACGATACAGGTAAGTGTTGTAAGTAATGGTATTTAATTGTTGTTCTAATTTCTGGTTGTGGTGTAATCTTTAACATGTAGTCCAGCATTGAATTTATTATCCTAGTTTTGTTCTCAAAACATAGACCCACAAATTATGATAGCTTGGAATCACTTTCGTTGAAGATTGGAATTTTAGGGTCAGGAAATGCCAGTCGCTGAATTATGGTAGTGGAATTGGTCTTGAATTTTTTGTTACTCATTCAATCACTTCATTATATGAACACGCGTTCAGCAATTTTATTAGCCATGGATAGATAGCATGTGTAGAACATCGTCCAATCTTATGAAAGTAATACACATTTTGTCGTGTCCAATCTCATTTGATGGTGTAGCTACTCTTCATTTACATATATATATATATATATATATACATACATATATATATATATATATATATATATATAAACAAAAGAATAGAATTCCACTCGACTAAATCATCGTGGACTCGGGATGAAATGAAGAGTGGGATACAGTCGTTCTAACGAGACATTGACAAAATAGTAGCATACGAGGCCAGAATATGGGCCATTGAAGTTCTTGAGCCAGGCACGAATCACATCCTATCTTGAATAAAAGAGCTAGAATATCTATCATTAAAAACAAGATAGCTCTCGTTCAGTTCTTGGATAATCCTAATGCGTTACATTACCGTGGGGACAATTCAGGTCTTGAACACCATTATGTAAAACAATAATGCTAAATGTACATTTCATCCATTACATAATGTTTGACATTCCTTTTGTTTTCAAGAAATTGGGGGGGGGGGAAATTTTTTTTTTTTTTGAACTGTCCAATGATGTGTTGTTACATGACACAATATAAACAATGATGTCAAAAATAATGTAAATGTAGCATGATTGTATATAAAAACTTAGAACATGTTCTATTTGTCGTTTTCAAGTCATTTTCTGTTTTCGATTTTCCAAAACAGTGAAAACACGCTCTTTATTATTTTCGAAAACGCGTTTTTGAAAACAAGTTAAAAATTTACAAAGAAAACTCAAAATTAAAATTTGTTGTTTTGAGTGTTTTCAGTTATAATCAAGTCAAAATTTTCAAAATGCGTTTTGGGTGTTTTCAAATCAAATTTTCAAAATGCCAAATAGAACACATTTTCAACAATCTCAAAATGGACACTCAAAATGAATTCCAAACTCAAAACACAAAATTGAAACACAAAGAGAACAATCCCTTATTTTTTCCTCAAATCATTTTCAACTATATATTTTATCAATAAAATAACTTTACACGTAAACACAAAATTTTTCACTATTTTTTAGTCACACATTCTTTAAGAAAATCACTTTTATAAACTGAATTTTTCTACTTGTACAGAGTATTTTTGTCCACCTTGTTCACAGACGTAATGTCGGGCAGAATGTAATTGACTACTAAAACTTTTTTTTTTTTTTTGGAGCAGAAACCAATGACAAAACTGTCAAAAGTGTGTGTATAGATTTTCTATACATATAACAAGCTTCTAAGAAAATTCATTCATTCTTCAAAAAAAGAGTATTTCACACACACTCATGGTACCTAAGAGGATGAATTTAAAAAGTTAAATGAGGAACAAAGAGCCATTAGTCTGCTACTACGACGTCGTTGACCACTTCTAGCGCATATTTCCTGTTAAAAACCTATTTCCCTATTTGCTGTTGACGCACTCGCGTACCATTCACTCTTGGAGGAAAAAAAAACACACAGTCATGGCTACTTCATTGGCTGCAATGACGGCGCGCCGAGCTGCAACCTTCGCTCGGCTATCATCTCCCGGCTCAGCCGCTAGATCCTCCTCTCTGATTCCCCGCCGTGGCCTCTCTGGCGCCGCTGGTACTCGTCTTAACCTAATATTTTCAGATCGATTATATTGTTGTTATCTGTCTGTATTTTATCTTTATCTTTTTTCACTTATGATCCAAAAGGTACTTTGTTATTTTTTTTTTTTAATTATGTGGAAATGGGATTGTTGTAGATCACCATGGGCCAGCTAAGATTGATTGCTGGAAAGACCCGATGAGTCCGTCCAAGTGGAAGGAGGAGCACGTGAGTTTCTTTTCATTACATTCGTCTTTTATTATTGAATTATTGTCATTTTGTATGGAGATAATATTAAAAGTTGTAATGAGTGAAGTTCAATCTAGGAATGAATTCACTCAAAGTCAATACCAATTTAATGATCACATCTCTAGGCGCTAAGAACCCAGTCCAATTGCTGAATTAATCACGAAATTGAGAATGGGTAATGATAGAATTAAAGAAGATATAAGAAGGAATAGAAGAAATAGAGAGAATTGATTAATAGAACTGGTTTTTTCCATCAACACCTGACAGTACCTTCTCCTATGTTCTGTGTATATGCTCACAAACAAAATGGAAGGAAGTCACATTCCCTTTTACAAAAAAACGCAATAAGCAAAATAACACTTAAATGCCAGTTGTGGACCCCACTCTTTTTCCTTTTCTGAAAGCTAGTTACAGTTAGTTCTTTTCCTTCTTTCCCCCCAGTTCTTCCATTGGGTTGCTGCTGCCTCATCATGATAGAAGTATTACTTTTGAGTTATTCATGTGCCCTAAAATTAATTAATCTTATTATGTACTGTACTGTAAGTGAGCCACGACAAAGCAGGTTTATGGACTTATTTGCTTATGATGTTTGTTGACAAGCTAATTTCTTGATGAAACTGGTGTTAGGATTATTTTGGAGCCAAAATTGGACATTGATTATGGCTAGGGATGGCAAAAACTGGTGGATTATCATTAGATTCAAGCTGTTCAAAACTGAGTCTGGATGAGAAAAGAGTTATGACAACCCTTTAAATCCTAAATTTGATATATTTACTCTTTTGAAACCAAAGACTCATGTTCAAATTTTAGGGCCTGATTAGTCTCATGATTGGAAAAATGACTTTAAAATTCAATACCGGTTTTCTTGTCAATTTAGTAACAAAATTTCTTATTATAATTATCTCCAAATATCATGTCCACGTGCACACAGGAATGGCATGACAGCGTCCAGGCCATATACATCTATTCTTTTGTAGTCAATAGAATTTTATTGAGAAATTAGGCTTCCTCACATAAAGTACCTAGGAAGGAAGGAAGGACATACCTTTGCAGCTCAAGTGACTAAAAACTGGTGTTTTTCAAAAACTAAGTGGTGAGCTGGTGTCCAAGTGCTTACCAGATTGTGGTGTAGGATGTTCTTCATTGAGGAGCACATAGATATGGCTGTAATGGTCTGTACCAGATGAAGGGCCGATGTGTAATTCTTGGTTTAATTTATATTCTAGAGACGCTGGACAATGTTATAAGGCCTTTGCATACAATCTAGTTATCAGAAACTAGCTCTTTTAACTTTATTATAGGCACGTTGACTGCTCAAATTTCTGAACTACCTCCTTGAGGGAAGCATGTATGCATAGTTAACTTGTTCATCCGACAATGGAACTGCATTTCTGAATAACTGACCAACATACTTCATAAAGCTTGAAGGCTAATAACATGTGGATATGAAAATCTATTTTTAGTGGTTTGGCAACGGGAAAATGATATTGCCTGATTTTGCTTTGCTGGTACTAAATATCACCTCAGGGAAGTAGATAATTTATTGTGTTTAAAATTTTCCATGACAATCTAGGTAGTATATTTACAACCAGGTGCAAAAATTAGGAATATGTATGAGTCAAAAATGCTATAGATTTTTTATTTCCAAAATCCACCTCTGCTGGTGTAAGGGTTTTTAGGCCCCTATCCAATAGTAAGTTTGGGTGGTGGGGGGGGGGGGGGGGGGGGG
>CAIGRP010092285.1:0-18223 GCA_903798385.1 Fraxinus cuspidata | reverse complement strand
TCTTCCTTTGAAAGTGCATAAATGACGCATCGGATGACAACAAAGGCCTTCTGGTTGATCTGGGCATGTTCTGCTCATTTTTCCCCACTTCAGACGGCAGCGCGTGGTCCTCACGAGCCGGCGGGCCTCTGCCGGAGCGGCGCATGGACCGTCGGACCTCTTCCCCAGAGGCGGAATGGTCTGCACTTCCCACCGGTCAGGCGCGTCTGCCGGAAAAAGGACCGGATCTTGGTGGATCTGCGTATGGAACCCCGGTCGCACCACATGTTTCGACCAACTCCCACCTCTTTTCCCGGTCGGAGCCTCGTTGCAGTCGCCGGCGACGACCAGAAGTTGGGTGGTGGGCAGTTGGTTGGGTGGTGGTTGGGTTTTGGATTTTGAGGGATCAGACTCCATCATATCGGGAGCAGAGAATTTAGACTCTCAATTCAAATGCAAAATTGCACTGAAATTTGAAAACTACCAAACTCAGTTTTGATCTTAATGAGCAATGGGATAGTAAAATTCAAAATTCATGACAATGAAATCAATCATTATAATACCAGCCAATCTACATACAGAAATATAACACTAGCTTAGTGAATACTTTCTGATGATGAAAGTGCATAGTAATCAGCTTTTCCACATATAACTTGAACATATCAGAAGATGAACTTTGTTCTATATTTTCATTAATTCAAGTTAGTGGGACATAGTGATAAGGCATCTCCTGAGAGCAAAATACCATTCAGCTATAACCAAGAAATATGAACAGAAAGATTCAAGTATACGTGCACTTTGCTTTTCACCTACAGAAGAGCGACTCCTAACACTGTTCTCTCAAACAAGATCCACAAATATCCAACTTTGAGCATCAGAATGCAAATCAAAAGCAGGTCCACTAAGAAGATGTGAAACAGTAAATTCTAAAACTTCAATTCAATTAATCAAATGTTCGCTAGAGTTCAGCTTAAAAAAGAAACAGATGTATCATCACAAAAGAATTACACATAATGACAGCGAACCTGTCGTAGCCCTTCCTTTGCAACGGCAACAATTTCAGATGTCCTGCTTGTCAAGGATTTGAAAAACATGGAAATGATTTTATTTCGCAACTCTGAATGATTTTGAGTTTTGAAGTCTGACCATGACATGGCAGTGCACAAGAGTTCAATGCAAGATGTGCGTAACTTATTCAAAGATGTCGCCACTTTTGGATTCATAAATTTCGCAACCCACACAGTTTCATCAGCCTCTGCTATTTGGAGAGCTTCTTGCAGAAAATTGACAAGCTCCTGCGTTAATTTAAGAAGAGGAGGCCGCAAAGCCAGGCAGAAATTTAAAGCGGTAACTGTTCCAACCTAAAATTTGCAGAAGAAAAGTTAGTTATAACTTAATAAAACTCTGATACATCAAACAAAAACCTATTTCACCTGTTGATCCACGGTCTTCGATCGCAGGGGTCGCATGATAAGAGGCTGTAGCAAAGGTTGATACAAAGGTTCAAGCAATTCAGAAACTTCACTACCAGTCCTACTTGCCAAAAGTGCTAAACAAGATTGCACAATCTTTCTCACGTTAACAGATGAGTTAGCATTAAACAATTCAGAAGCTAAATATCCAACAACTCCTTGAAAACTTTGTCTACGTGCTTCACTGTTCGCATCATCAACATTATTCACTACACGAAGAACTTGTGTAAGCACCTGACTTGTCTCTTCCTGTTCTTTAGTAGTATGTGTAGGAAGCCTTTTAAGAACATAAACCAATCCCCGAACAATCCGTACTTGAAAATGGCATAAAGTTTCAACAGTGACCTTTCCAATCAAAGCACCAAGTCCCATAACTCCTCCTATTTGTGCTTGCCAGGTGCTTCCATAACAACAATGCAGAAGCCGAGGTAGAAGTTGCTCAAAAACAGGAAGTCGCACGCTTGGAGGAGGTGAATAAACCGGACTGATTGAAGGACTGGAAACAACCATAGGAGTACCAGGACCTCCTCGTGATATAAGCATGTCAGGATGTTTAGAGCGAGCAAGGAACAGAAGTGTCTCAGCAAAAACATTGAGTGCATTTAGAGCAGCTTTAGCGTGCAGTCTATTTTCATCTGCTAGTACTTCAACTAAAGCATCTAAAAAGACCAAAGGGTCCAACTCTTTCAGTGAAATACTATTTCTTGGCTTTGAACTAACACTGGAATTGGATGGAAGCATAGGGCCACCAAGTGATGAAACTGAAATCGAAGTATGGCCTGTTGGGCTCTCAATGTGAAATATCATAGCAAAATGATGACAGATATGGACAACATAATCATCCTTGGGGTCATGTAAGTCAGGTTCCGCACTTGCAGCTATTATGGTCATCAACAGAATCTTGAACACAGATATCTCAGCCATAAGTTGGGTCTTTGTCTTGACACCCAAGTCAGCCTGCACAAAATGGTTGTAACCCATTTATGGCAACAAATATCATCACCAAATAAAGCTCCATCTAGTAACCCTTGTTATCATATCATACTGTACAGCTACATATAATCATAAAACTCATCTGACAGTTCTAAAATTGAATAAACAACATCATTTAACATAATTGGAGAAAATGTAAACTTAAATCAGATAACTCTTTAATTGTGTAAAAAAATATTTTATGCGTTAAGAAGATACAGTAAGCTTAGGTCAACGAAAACTACGACTGGGCTTCACAAAGTAACGAAATATGAATGTAAAGATGTGAAGGCTTAAAGAGATAACTCTCAGGCTATATCAGCATTTTGGTACCAGAAAAATCTAAAAACTCCACCATAAACAGAACAATAATGCCCCAATTTACTTATTGTAAACCATAGATATTCACGGTGGTCAAGAAAATGACATTTCAGAAAGCTGACATATAAAAAAGGATGTGCAAGTAGAAAGCCATCAAAAGCAATATAACTATAGAGGGAAGATATAGCTGGTGTAAAATACAAAACTACAAAAAACAGAAGCTTGTGAAGTTAAATTATGATTAAACTACCTTGATATCAGATGTCTCAGATCTCCTCCAAGATGGATCAACTGAAGAAACTAGAAACATTGACAGTTGTCTAGATGTAGATCCATCATCAGTAACTAGTCCAGGCAAATTGAGCTGAGACGATAAGCAAACACGAAGAAATTTAAGAGCTTGTTTCCTATAGAAAGCATCCACAGAACTGTTCTTGTGCATGACAGCTGCCACAGCAAGGCTAATACAACGATCTAAAGGTACCAAAAATGGAGTTGAAGGCTCAAATGTCAGGATTAATCTAAGTCCATGCTCTGGATTGTCCTTGCATTCAAGTGCAAGAGGCTCTTTGAGAAAACGTCTGTTACGACCACCTAATTTGCCAAGAAGTTGCAATGATTTCCCGCCCGAAGGATAGGGTGCAGGCCTCAAATGAGACCATAATGTCAAAATCACCTCCGAGGTAACGTTCGCCATACTTGGTTCCAGAAAATCAGGGTTCAGGCTATCAATCCAAAACTCAAGAGTCCTCAAACCAAGACCGACAAGATCATCACTCCCTTTGAGACACATAACAAGAGGCTTCATTAAACAAGGAAGGTGAGGTAACAACGAACTTAACCGTGCAGGCAACGTCAAGCATAGTTCAAGCAGAAGTTCCTTCATTTCTTCACCAGTAGGTCCCTCAAGCATGGCCAACAACATATTCAAACAAGACTGCAGTGTAGGAATCAAGTCCCGCAGTAGAAGTTCAAACTTACCTCCACCAAGTGCACGAAACATCATCTGAAGAAGTTGTAAATAACCAATAGGTCTCTCAACCTCATTAGCATTTTTTATGCAAGTTTCCATGATCACAAGAACATGAGGTTGCAGTATACGTTCACATTCTGAAGGAGCCTTCACAATGGCACCAAACAAAAACCGGAAGAGATGCAAAACAAGTTTTGCAGCTGGTGAATCTGGGTGCTTCAGAACCTCGAGTTTGCTGCTCACAAGAAAATTAACTAACACGTCCGCAAATGGGCGAAATACTTTAGGGGTTTGCAGTAGGGTGGAAAAGATGTGGACTAGTTGAGCATTGGAAATCATGCACTCAAACAGCTCTGGCATGCACAAAGAAAACATGTCCATTAAATCTCGTGGTTCCATTATGGCCAAAATATTGGAAAACAGAAGGGCAATTTCCCTCTCCTCGTCTTTCTCCTTGAACAGCGCCATGCAATGCACACCACTCTTCAAAACGCCAGAAGCTTTCCAAACCTATGAACACTCCAAAATTCAGTCAATGACCACAATTGAAGTGTAAGCAAATAATGTACTAAGTGATACCTCATCTTCTCTCATCCCTTTAGACGGTAGCGGTATTGACGAACTTGAAGATGTCGAAGTGAGCACTTGCTGAGGTGTCCCATTTGTGGAAGTTGAAACCTAAATTATTGACAATGCAGGTAAAATCAAACTAGACTTCGCACCTAAATTCGACAGTAAGAATATTTCACAAACCTGTGACCGGGGTATATGTGCATGAGTAATGCTCCAAATAATTGTCTTCATTCCTGAAATCATGACCAATAATTATAAAGACAGGATATACTAGTCTGAGATAACAATGATATATGTATCAAATTTTTATTTATGAAGGGTTTTATCGGAGATCTAATATTCCTGTATTCAAATTATGGAATATGAAAGAATGGACATGGGATAATTACCCATAACTAAGGTCTTTATCAGATGCTTATAGTCATTGACTTCCTTGGAATGCTCCACAGGGACTGACAAATTAAGGACGGCCTGTTGCAATTTAGTTCATGATCAAAAAAGGACATAAAAGTTAATTTACGTAACCAAAAGGTAACAAATATACAGAGTGATTGTTGTGATATTTCTGGGTAGACCCTTACTGTCTACCAGCTAATGGCAAGCTATTTTTGAAAAGGAACAATAATAATGGGGAAAAACTCCAATTATATTACGGAGAGTACCACAAGAAAATGTCAAAAATGTGAATCCTTATAAGCAAACTTCTTTGTTTGTCCTAGTTAAACCAATAATATCTAACTTCCACAGCAAGCATACAAAAACAGTGATGAAGATCTTAATCACTTCCTCCCTCCCAACAGCATGTTTCATTTCCTATTTAGGATGTCCCATAAGAATGCACACTTTCACAGAATGTTGCTTTTATTATTCTTTTCTAAACAAAAAGGAAGCATCATTTAAATGGCAATACAAAAAAATAAAGTAATATAATTAATCTGCTGAAATGGTAGCCAAACACTATGATTACTGGTATGATAAAAATGATTCCCTGTCCATTAAAGAAAAGATATAATACATAAAAAGGAAGCTTATTAGGAACTTAAGAAGGTGCAGATATGGACTAAAGACAATGAAAACAAACAAACATCTAAGTTACCTGTACTGGGACTTCAAGTTTTGACTTCAAGCTAGATCGATTTCTTCCCTCCTCTCCCTCTTCCAGTAGCTATCACCCAAATGAAACAAAACAGCTCAAACAGTAGCATAATCCATAAATAATTACGAAACATACCACTGATTTGAGAAGTCTAATGCTACATTAATCTTCTACAGTCATGTATTTTCTTTACTAAACTAGTAAGGGCATTCCATTGGCAAGAGAGAAGCAGAAACAAATGAAGCAGACACAAGGGAAAAAGGAAGCTAGTTAGCTTTTTCTCAATCAAGTAAACAACTATATGAAGCCATTATCTACTTCTGGCTTTGGAAAGGAGAGGAAGATAATAACATACATATGTATATTTGAATTGATTACATTTTAGAGAATTGAACTCTTGTGATAGTCACATTGTCGAATAGCTTCAATTTGACTAAAAAACAAAGAGAGGGTAAATCAAATGATCCTCTTAAAATAAATCTACCTTTTTAATTGGAATGAGGAACAAGGCATATAAAAGGAAAGAGTATATTTTAAAGGATGAACGTCGAGGAAGGGAGTTCAAGGGTTTTGAACTTCATTTCCTTGATGCAGCAAAATCGTAGCCAGACTAGGGTTAACTACATGCCAGCAACCTCAGTAATACAAATGATCCAAGGTTCAAAGTTTTGGTGGTACAGATATTGCAAAAGATGATCACCTTTCACTTCCAAGTCCCTTCCATGGTAACCAAATCAAATGATACACTTGGCGAAATTACCTACCAAAAAAATGGCCTGCTATGCAAGCAAAATTGCTAACATTGGCAAGGACCAACGTAAAACAACAAATCCTCTCATCCCTGTTGCATCCAAGAGTGCCTATGCATTATGATGTGGTTCACAAATAAGGAAGATAGAGACGGGATGCATCTACAATGTGATACTTAAGAATGACCAAGGCAGATACATACAAGGCATTAGTAATAGGTATCTTTTTTTACTTAATTTAATTCATGAATGTAGTAATAGGTTTGTATAATTTAATTCATGAATGTAGTAATAGGTTTGTATCCATGCTATCTTGAATAAATGCAAAGAAAAAAGGAATCATTGGATCGCTATCGAAATGAGTACTTAAATGGTCCCTTAGCTGAGTAAAGGGGTGGATTGGGGTAATAGGGATTATTGTTGCTTTGTACTGCTTGCTTCTACCTACGTATAATGCTCCCCATGTATGAAACCGCTAACGTCGCGCGAATTCATGTTACTCTCTACCAAAAGCCCACAATTGGATGAACAGAGAATCTACTCTCCTGTCCAAGTAGAATTGCACATATCAAGGAGCCCTCTGCATACTAGTTTTCAGCTCCTTATCTATCATGATATATCAATTAATATTACTATAAGAAAAAGAACCAAAACACCAGTAATTACACAACCCAAATCGCTCCACTGCTTTGATCACACTGATGATTCAACATATCAGCCAGAAAGAGAGAGCAGCAATGCCATTGCTCTAAATAAAATATTGGAAATGCTCCCTAGTTGCAAACTTCGACCACAAAATAAAGAACAGAGTTGGAGGAGAATATTTCTGAACTTTAATGACCCTAGCTTCAATAAAAGAATATCTCGTTAGTATTGCCACCTGAATCAAGGTAAGCTGCTAAGGTCTGTGTCGTATTCCCTATTTAGCATTGAAAGAGTTGAGTTCCTCCTCTTTTGAAATGACGATAACAAATAATGTCTAAAACAAGAAAGGATAAAAACGCAGGCATTCATAATCAAAAATAAAAAAACTTCACGTCACCACTACAAAAAGAACTGCCAAAGATACCCATACCTGAGGAATAGTGCGCTTAAATGTGTTGAACTTTCCAACAAAAGCATCCAAAATTCGACCCTAGAAAAAAGGTGCATAAGTTTTCCCGTAACAACGATCCACCCAGCACAATATAACCAATCATAAGAAGCTCTTCAAGAAATTGAAAAAAGGCATCCAGAAGAAACATATTACCAACAAAATACGTGCTTCATCCATCGAAGCCTGATCAATACCCTTCTCAAAAATCGGTTCCACCTATGTAAATAGAATAAATAAATATAGTTAGTCATAATGCATAATAAACAACTGTATTTGAGATTTGGCTGCAACAGCTAAAGACAATAAAATGAGTTTAGGTTCTAAAAAGAATAGTTTGCATTTCTACCAGATTCAACATTAACCGAGCACAGGTAGTGTGAATGCTGAGTGACAGCGAGGCGTCGTGCATGTTGCTAGAGAAAAGGTAAATAATCCGAGATAACTGCACAACATTTACACAAAGAATCAAAGAGAAATACTGTAGTCAGATAGATACCTATTTCACAGGAAATTTATAGAACTTCGCTATTCAAGACACGTTGTAAGTAAAAAGAAATAGATTCTAACAGCATGCAACAAAGAGATACAAGTCATGTCAGAGAATCTACATTTAATGTACAATAATAGTTTAAAAAATAGGATACTTTCCTAGTTTACATTATTTGTTTGACTAATCTTGATTTGTGGGCATTGATTGAGTGATTAGTGAGAATCGATGTAGGGGGCCAATTAGAAGGAATTCATGGAGGATAGAAGGGATAAATAGAATAGTCAACTTTCCTTGGAAATAATATTGAATTTTTGTATAAATTAGCTTGTACCGATCATTCAAAAGTAGTAGAATCATTTTTCTTCATATGGTATCAGAAGGTAAACTTTGAAACTCTACTGCCTGCATTGTTGAGAAACTTCTATCACTCATAGGACTTGATTGCCAAATATAGCATTCCTCCTCCACTTCCTACCCTCACTCAAACATGGCTGAAGCATCTGAAACAAACATTGATGCTTCAATTATTAAAATACAGTCATCGCAAACCCAACAAAGCTCTAACGGTTTGGAGGGCAGAGGATAGAACAAGGAGAGAAAGATTCTGAAAAATCTCATAGCTCCTTCGAAAAATCAACATTATAATGTTTATTGCCTCAAACATATATCATATTTATTATCCTCTTAGTGCCTCAAAAATTCTCCACAACGATCTTGGGTTATTGACTCAGGCTTGTCCCAGAAAAAAAGGGTCAAAATTTCATATGGCTCTTTAGCAACCGTTGCTTGGTTAAGGGTGATCTCCTTAACATCACCTCTTTCATTAAAAAATATGTTACATGTCCATAAATTATGTTGACTTCTAATATCAAGGATTCAAATTCCAGTGCAACTTTCTACCCAAAGTACTGTATTTTACTCTCCCGCCCTCCCTTGAGAAATTCAAGGTAATCCACTCCATTTTATTTGATTCATTCAGATAATTGGGGACCTTTTAAAATTCCAATGTTTTCAGAGCAAAGTAGTTCATCTCATTTATCGATGATTGCACAAAAATAACAAGGTCAAAAACCAATTTGGGGTTTGCATTAAAAACAAACGAACTGACAACATACAGAATTATTTCATAATTGTCACACATTCTCTAAAAAGAAGGTACTATCCATCAAATCATCTTGTGTGAATTCCCCACAACAAAATGGAGTAGCAAAACAGGAAAAAAGGCATTTACATAAGTTACCCAAGACCCCTTGTTTCAAAATAATATTCCTAAATTTCAAAAATATATTCCTAAATCATATTGGGAGAAGTTCTGAAAGGGTAGGATTTTAAGGTTCAAAATCCTATTGAGTATCTTTTCTAATTTATTTTCCTGATTATCTCTTTTTTTTTTTTTTTTGCAAACTTCCCCTAATGTTTAAATAATGGGTCTCATTTTTCATGTCCAGGGAGCCAAGCCATCAAAATGGAAGATGACGTGGATTTGTTCCTTCAACATCTTTCAGCAAGTTCTTCCTCCCAAACACCTGTTCATGTGACGTCGTGTTTCAATTCTTCAAGACAATGAACCCGAGTATGAAATTGCCCAATAAACAGATCCTCTCAATAGTGCTGGTCCAACTACTTCCAAGCCATTTCAAGTGTACTCAAGGAGATAAGTGCTTATTCCTATACCTATGCAGGTCTAAGAATCCACATACAACTCCAACTACTATTGTAGGTAATCTATGGTTACCCATAGTCATAGTAAAGGAGCCAGAAAATGCACTCAAATCTCATGTCCAATTCATCTCTTAAAACAAAAGCTTCATCACTCAAGTGAATTATGTTCAAATCCCTCGCACTAAGAACTGGAAAATGCCACGAATGAGGAAATGAAAGCACTACATAAATATCAAACTTGGAAAATAGTGAATGTTCTTAAAGGAAAAACACCAGTAGGGTGTAAGTGTATGTTTATCATGATGTACAAAGCATATGGGTCTTTATAAAGATATACATAGTTTAAAAGTATATATTTCTGGAATAGTATTGTGGAAAGGGTTGAGTGGAGGTAAGCAGGTTGGAAGTGTGTGTACCTTTCAAAAGGGAGGTTATCTTACTCTCGTTTAAGTCTACTCTCTCTAATCTTCCTACTTATTTTTGTCATTGTTTCCTATTCCTATTGTAGTGGCAAATAGATTAGAGAGAATTCAAATGGAGTTTCTTTGGGGACGGTTGGGGTAGGAGAGGAAATTTAATTTAGGTAACTGGGGTGCAGTTTGTTCTCCTATAAGGTTGGGGTCTTGGATTGTTTAATAAAGTCTTGTTGAGTAAGTGGTTGTGGCAATTTGAAGGGGCGAGGGAGAGTTTTAGGAGAGAAATTATAGGGGTGAAATATGATGTGAGGAGGGGGGTTGGTGTTCAATTAAGGGTTGTGGTTCTTATGGGATGAGTTTGTAGCGTTATATCCAATGAAGGTTAGAGTGATTTTCGAGATAGATTGACTTTTGTAATGGAAAATGGTAATATTATCAGATTTTGGGATGATTGTTGGTGTAGAGATCAACCACTAAGGGTAGGGTTTCCTTCTTTGTATTGCATTGTTTTGATGTCTTCTACTATGGTGAATGATGTCTTAGCTATACATAATGAGAGTCTCAACTAGAACATTTTTTTCAGGAGGGCTGGGAATTGGATGATTATGTGTTGTTTTTTACCTCTTTGTATGAGGTGCACATCCAATAGGAGAGGGTGATTGTAGTGTGTGAAGGTTGGCACAGGATGATATTTTTCTTGTTCGAACTTATTTTAGATCCTGACCTATGGAGAGTTAATTCTCCTAGAAGATGGAATGGCAATGTAAATTGCCTCCACGGGTGGCATTTTTATTGTGGACGGTTGTGTGGGACTAACGTTAACGGTGGATAATCTTCGAAGAAGGGGTTTTTATGTTACCGAGAAATGTTATATGCGTAAGAGGGATGGGGAGACAATTGACCATTTGTTCCTTCAATGTGATGATGCTCATTTGCTGTAGAACGATATTGTGGCTTCTCAACATATGGATTAGGGTGTTTCCTAGGCGTATGGAGGATGTGTTGTGGGCATGGAAGAGAAAGTTTCGAGATAAGGATAATGAGCTTATCTGAGATCTAATTCCAGGCTGTGTATGGTATGTGTGGAGAAAAAGGAACAAACGTTGTTTTGAAGATCAAACACGAACAATAGAGCAGATTAGAAAATTGTTTTATCTAACTTTGTATACTTGGTTTAATGTTGCGGCTACTAATCCTATAGAAGGGATGCCTGATTTCATGTTGTTTTTCTTGATTAAACTGATAATACACTTTATGTGTATTATCATTTGATTGATAAAATTATTTGATTACATATCAAAAGAAAAAGATATAAGTTGAGGTTAGCAGCCAAGGGCTATACTTGTGCTTTGGATTATCAAGAAACTTTTAGTATCGTGAAAAAAAATTAACGTGGATAAGTTCTTTTATCGCTAGCAACTAATTTTGACGGGTATTTGCCATAATCTAATGTTGAGAATAGGTTTTTTCATGGTGAATTAGAAGTATATATGGAGGTGCCACCAAGTTTTGACAAAGTATCCGAGAAAAGCAAAGTGTGCAGATTTAAGAAGGCACTATATGGGTTAAATGACCTGACCTCCTAAAACATGGCTTAGGAGGCTCACGAAGGTTATGTTTCAAACTTGACTTAGAAACATTAATTTCTTTTGTATAAATGAGCTTGTTCCAAAGATATAGCAAAATCATTTTTTCTCCACAAATGAAATACCAACAAAAGGGTCATATAAATATAACATTGAGAACAAAGAGTATACCTGAGATAAAGAAAGATCTCCCCTCACATGATGAACAATCTCTGCTAGAAGACTATAAGCCAAAGGCCTCAATGTCTCGAAGCAAGCCCGGCCAGTTCCAACTAGGACCCTGACGCAGTTCAATTATTCATTTTAAGTGAATCTCACAAACTATAAAATGTTTAGATCAGAAGGCAACAACACACCATACATAAAAGTTAGGAACTTAACCATCATTGCATCATAGCAAGGCAAAGAAAAAGTTACGAACTAGTAAGAAAATGGCAATCTAAACCATATGATCTTCCTAAATGTCGCAACAAAGTTGAGGAATGTTAAATCCACCAGTCAAATTTCAGTATACATACGATGTCAAACCAAATTACGAAAAACATAGAAAAACAGCTCCAACTCATTAACACGAGATGCCACAGAACCAGCCAAATAAGCTCAATTATTAATGAATCAAGCTTTTTTTCACAAGTAATCTACCATTTCGTGATCCACCTCTATAGCACATGATAGTGCTGTGTGCAAATGTAGTTCTAATTTTACCCACTTAGCACTCAAAGTGCATTTGGACGGAAATCTAAACCTCCAAACTTTTCAGATAAGGGACTGTAATTATTTCATTTTCTTGAAGAGAAGCCCTAGAAAAGTTTATTTCAATATCAGGAACTTATAAAAGCAACGGCTATATGATTGACATCTTTTAACTCCAGATGTATACCAAAAGGTACCATAAATTGTATGAACAATTAAAGTTGCAAAGGTGCCTAAAATGCTGTCCTTGTTTATATTCAAGACTACCCGTAACAGGATCAATGTTTTTATCTGAGAAAATGCACATATCTTCAAAAGTATTTCTTAAAAATAGAAGCTCTGGAGGATTCTTAGATCAAGATTTTCAGCTCCACCTCTCCCTCCCACTTCTTCGTGATTTAGGAAGAGGGAAGTCTAAACGTGAAAATCAATGACACTCAGCACCAACATTACATTTTTGCTCCAATGGATTTACAACATAATGAAGATTCAACATTTCTTTTTACTCCCATTTTTGCAAGTGTAAGAAATAAAAGATTGGATTGAAGATTTTGAAATTTGTGTATATAATCTATGTTCAGTAAAACAAAAATTATTTAATGGTGAATGCAAATAAAATCCAACCAATTACGAACACTGCAATTATCATTCTAGGAAGGACATTTATAAAGGGCACAGCTGAAGACAACATAATTCGAAAATACCCAGAAGCTTCAAAAGAACATTTAATTTCTAGAAATTTGTTCTTGTTCAAAAGCAAATCCCAACACTTTGTATCCTATGCACATAACTGACCTCTAGACCAAGGTTGTGTCGATTTTTAAAAGGCATCTTCATTACTCGCCTCAAGGCAAAAATGCATCCAGCAATGAGGTAGGCCATCAGGTATAACTCAAACATACTTTTAACAAATTGTAAATAGAAGTTAAAACGGCACTATAGACTCCTTTCATTTCTTTAGTAACACAGAATTAAGGTTTTTTTGTCTTTCCACAATTAAAATTTACTATCTTTTGCTCCTTTCATGCTCATGCTAGGAGGCATCTTTGGTTATTAGACAGTCTTCATCTGTGTTCTTGGATTTTTTTGTTTCTAGCATATGTAAATTAGAAATATATGGGCAGCTTCCGCACCTCTTTCTTATGCTAAATGCTAGGCCAACTTAACCGGCCAAGGTCTCTACCAGATGTGGTACTCGCTGGTATCTATCCTCTTGTTATGAGCATTACACTTCACGGACCAAACAGAGTGGAACTTCAAGTTCTGTATTTTTCTTCTACATATACTTTCATTATTTTGAGAAAATCTTGTGATGTTGATTTAGAAATCAACACTTGAAGGGTAAACATAAGATGCCTTGCCCCAGAAAACATAAGATGCTTTGGTTTAGACTGTCATAGACCGCCCTTCTTTGAATACCTTGCATATCCTTGCACGAAATCTATTACGTGAAATGACAAATGAGAGCAACTTACACTCTCTTATAAGCCCTCTCTTCTACCATACTCTAGTTTCCATTACTTTCTTGTGAGGGCAACAACAAAATCAAGGTAGTGAATCACTCATAAGTCAAAATGTAAAGTTAAACATATAATAAAACCTTTAGTCCTACCAATAGGTAGTTCTCTAAAACAATGTTACATTTTATGACAGCTCCACCCTGGAACATATTATCAGCTAATATATTCATTTAATCAAAAGTTCCTCCAACATATATATTTCCACAAATGTTCAGTTAAATTACTCACAAAATGCAAACCTAAAACAACAGTAACTAAGCTTCTGCAGTCTCTTGATAAAGTTGTAAAATGCATCCTAGATGGTTCCGGTTTGAATTTGTATATAATGAGATTGATTTGGACAAGAGGAATAGATACTAAATAATAGGACAACCAGTGATAAGAAAATGCCAAAAAAAAAGGAAAAAAGACACTTCAATGAAAAATTTAAAAAAAAAAAAAAAGGATTAGCTAAAAAAGTACCTTTCATCCAGAAGGGTATCAATTAGAGGAAATAAACCACGCTTAAAATCTGTCCCTAGAACATATTTTAGAGCTACCAATAATTCCTGGACAAAAAAAATTTATTCATCAATTTCCAGGTGCTCCATCAATAAACAATAAGAGAAGCTGTCAGGCAAGATATAACCTTTCGAATAGAAACCGAGTCAGAGCAAGTGACGAGCAGATTCACTATGCTTCTGCATATGCTTTCCTCATGTTGCTTGATATAATCAGCAAAGCTCTTCAGCAAGTAAGTTAAGAAAGACACGGTCTGCAAATATGCACAAAAGATTAATATTAAAGCACAAAGGATGTGGAGGTGAGGCAGGAAAAACAAAGTTGATATAGGGTAAACTCTTTCTTCAAGCAACGAAAGAATGAAAAACAAATATGTATGAGAAGATGGGCATGAAGCAGAGAGAAAAAACAAGTATTTGTTCTTCTTGGCTCATCTCAACTTTAAATTCCAAAAACCAACCTATTAGTTTCTTTATCACACGGAAGGTATTTTTTTTTTTTTTAATTAGTTGGAACAACTCAAATATATGCTGTCAAAGCAAGCTCTTTGCAAGAAGCAACTATTGCTGATTCCTGTGGGTTTTGAATTCTAAATGGCCATTCAGTTAACCAGTAAGTCAGTGATAATAATAAAATACTACAAAAAGAAAAATTGCCCTCTATCACTATAGAAACAGCAGGGTAGTACTCTAGTACGCAATAACACTATTGATACTACTTCTTGTACATACACCGGTAGAAAACATTATTAGCATTCATTTAGATTCCCTTCTACGTATACTAACAGAAAATTAGTTCTCTGAATATTCCCTCTAATCCGCTTTCTTTAGGGAGCTCCTGCTATCATACCATAATTGTAATCTCTAAGTAGTAAAAAATTCAATGAAGAATCAAATACCAATCCAAGCATTACATCAGAAAAATCTACAATACCTTGACTTGTGCACCCTTCAGCTCAATAAAGTGAGCCTTCAAATGAGGGGGAACCTTCTCCGGACCCTGGACTGATATTGCTGCCACCATCAACGGCAATAGATGTGGAATATTGGTCTGAACAAGACGGCTATACAACTGAAAGAGGAACATAACAACTAATGGACTCTCCGTAACAACCTTAAATGACCTCGTACTTGGATTAAGCTGCCCTGAAACCCCAACATACCCACTTGAGGTACCTACTTCGTGTGAGACCTCCATTGACTTCACTTCGTCACCAAGGAATGAGGGGCCCACAGACCCAGAGGTTGATGCTGGGGCTGGTGGGGGTGCCACCTCGGCCCCACTCTCAAAAAAATAACTGACAGTGGCCCCAAAATTCTGGTAAATTTTACAGACAAAATCCAAAAAGGGTTGAACTTCATTCTCTAAGGTTGGCCTAAAGTTTCTAAGCAAGTCAAAGATAATCCTAATGCAAATTAATCCGTTTTCCTCATTATCCGTAGTGAGCACGTGCATTGCAACTTTTAGAAGCTCCTGAACGAAAGGCCTGAGGACCTCGCTATGAGGAAGGCGGTTGAGGATTTCAATGACAATATTACGAAGCTTGTGCTCGGGATTATCAACAAACTGTGGCTTCGTAATGTTATATAAAATGGCAGAAAATGCACGAAAGTAGCATCTTAAGAAATTTAAGTACTCCCCTGTGTGGCATATCTCCAGACTGTCCCGAACTTCCAGAGCCATCTGTAGCCTCGTCTGTGTATCTGTACAAAACCCAAAAAAAAAGGACAAACAATTAGTACTCAATTAAAGCACATACACACACATGAATGTAACACACACATAGATAAGGGGAAGAAATTCAGAAATCATACCGAGGTTGGTTTCAATGAGGTGGCGAGAATGCTCCTCAAAATTCTGAACAGGGCTCATGATGAAAAATTGAAGGATAAAAAACGACCTAGGGCTTGTTCACAGTATTTTTGCAGTGGACATAAGCACGAGGGGTTTTAATTCAAGTATTGAATAACGGAAGAATTCTATTGACGACGAACGAGACTGTACATAGAGATGACGATGGAGATGAAGAAATCGCATGAATTCCTTAATGTGGAATCAAACTGTGCAAATTGTAGAGTTTTCTAGGTTAGGGTTGGGAATTGAAGAGGGACCGAACTGAAGGGGTTTTTGACTGTCATCATGAAATATGAAATAAACGACCAAATGAAGAGGAGAAAACATAACTCACGGTCCATTTTCCAACTTTCCTATTTGGTTGAGGGTTAAAGTGAGATCTTTTATAGATTTTGATAAAAGTTGATTAATTTTGTAATTAAAAATTTACGGACCCAATAAGATATGAACTTAAATGCATATGTGTTAATCAATCGATTATACTGCATATATATAATATTTTACATACAAACAATACTATGAGATATGATCGAAATCATAATTTTTTCAACTAAAAAAAACTTCTACACTTTTTTTTATTCTTCGCCCTATCGTCGTAGAAAAACAGAGTTAGTAAAACTTTAGATAAATACAAATTAATTATAATTGGAAGAACATTAAGATTTAACTAGTCGTCTTAAGTATGAGATGAAGAGTCAAATGGTGTCTATAGATAAATCATTAAACTCAGTAAACTTAATCAATTTCTGTTTGGCCTATTTTTTAAAAATTATTTTTCTCTAAACTCATTTTTCGATCACATATTTCATACAATCCACAATTTTTATCAACTTTTTAACCATATATAAAGTCAATTTTTATCAAAATCTAGTAAAAATATGATTTTTAGCTAAATTAAATATATAGCGGAATAATAAAAAATACATATGGACTTTGCACTCGAGTGTACTGTATAAATGTTGCTAACCATCGAACAATTAGCACCATTGACTTATTCTCAAGGTTAAATAGTTAGCATTTAATTTACCAAAAGCTATGACTTTTCTATTGCGCGTGTTAGAAAATGAAAATATTTGACTGAAAACACGGTAAAGTTAGATACTTGACGTGTTGTTTCACCTACCTACACATGATTTAGTATCTCATCTCCATAGTGTATTTACCTACTAAAAAATGATTCAACTCATAAAATAAACACTCCAAACATATTTATACATTTTCATGTTTCTTTTTACAAGTTTAACTTGATTTTTGAAAAGAAAACGGTCTTCTCTATCACCTTGCCCTGGTCGAGTAATATTTTCGTTTGTTCGGCTCGCAACAAAGTTGTTCTACTAAAAATACACTTGAACACCGGAGCGGCATTGACAGGGCATTGGAGCTTTACTCTCTCAATGAATCTATCCTACTTCGGGTAAAGTGGGAACAACTCTAGCTATATTTCAAAAGAATTAGGTGAAAGTTTCGAAGAAAAAGAACAAAATTTTATCATATTACTAACGAAGTCTTGACATCTGTTAATCAAAGGGTCTTACCAACCTTCGAGGTTGAGTGGTTTTATGTCCTATGCTGCCATGGTAACATGGCTTAATTTTTTGTATTCACGGCCTTCCCCTAACAAACGGGTGGTAGTCACAATCCATTCATACTTAGATTTTTGCAAATGCATAATACGGATTCCATCACATTTTGAGTCGTAAATGACTGTCCCATTTAATTAGGAATTGAGTTTTCTGAAAAGAAAAAATTAATTATAACATAAAAATATTAAAAATGTTATAGTATCTCATGTCATTTTTTGTTTCCCACGTGTTTTTAAAATCTTCGNGTAACATGGCTTAATTTTTTGTATTCACGGCCTTCCCCTAACAAACGGGTGGTAGTCACAATCCATTCATACTTAGATTTTTGCAAATGCATAATACGGATTCCATCACATTTTGAGTCGTAAATGACTGTCCCATTTAATTAGGAATTGAGTTTTCTGAAAAGAAAAAATTAATTATAACATAAAAATATTAAAAATGTTATAGTATCTCATGTCATTTTTTGTTTCCCACGTGTTTTTAAAATCTTCGTTTATTCTAGACAAACTAGAGCGTAAAAATTACTATTGAGACTAAGGTTTACTCTTCACTAATTAATATAAACATCTACCTCCTTCTCTTAAAAGAGGCAATCCCCTGATCACTATTCATTTATGTCACACGAGTTTTCACATTAACCCAATTTCATTGTGGTTTTACTACAGTATAATAATAATTGTTAAA
>CAIGRP010092280.1:0-46227 GCA_903798385.1 Fraxinus cuspidata | reverse complement strand
AAATAAGATTGTTTGAAAATTGCATGTTTGGCTGTGCTTAATATTAAGTTAAGCTTTATCTTAAGTGATGTATTTTATTAAATATGATTTTGATATTACTTATGTTACTAACAAATTTTGTATTTGAGATGAAGAAAAAAAAAGTTTGTTACCAACAAAAATAGTTTTTTTAAGCACAATTAAATGTATTTATTTATTTTTCATGTTATCTTGATATTAATGACTAAAAGAAACAATTCACTTCAAGTCGACTTACTCTATATGTCTAGTATACCCCGGGGGGGGGGGGGGGAAAAAAAATCTTATCTACTAGCAAGACTTTTAATTGCAACCAGAATAAAGAAACGCGAACATTGAATATAAACTCAAGTGGTAGGTAAGATTTGTTCTACACATTTTTTTTAATCAAAATTTTGTTTATATTAGTATTATGCATTTTCCCTTGTAACTATCTCGTGACTTGAGCATTGGAGAACTATGTCTTAATCTGAATATCAAACTGTCTTGAATGAGACAATAATACCTTATGGCATATATTTTAGACTTCATTTGGTAAACTTTTAAAAGATCAATAGTTACTTCTGAATTTAGACAATTTACNTCTCGTGACTTGAGCATTGGAGAACTATGTCTTAATCTGAATATCAAACTGTCTTGAATGAGACAATAATACCTTATGGCATATATTTTAGACTTCATTTGGTAAACTTTTAAAAGATCAATAGTTACTTCTGAATTTAGACAATTTACATAAACAAATGTCTTAGTTTGTCCACTCAATTAATTGAAAAGAAAAGCAATATCAATTCCATAATCTCCTTTTGAGACACTCCATTAATAAATTTTATCAACCGTGACACTAAAGATAATTTAATAACTTGACTTTTATGGATTACTTCTCTCAATGTTAAATATTCATCAATAGTTTGGTGAGTATCAACATTATAAAAGAAAACTAAATGTCACATTCACTTTTGTTAATTACTTGTTTATTGAACACTTAATTGTCAACTTACATGCTGGATGTGTATGGAAAATTTATTTAATACTTCAAAAAAGAGATCAGAGTTTTTTAGGTCTAGTTCAGAGCTGGCAAACAGTAACACTTTGCTTACACCACTAACAACACCACAGTATTTAATTGCTAAAGATAGACATCGCAGATAGATTAAACCTCCACAGAAGTATAGAGAAGCAGATTTGGTAGGTTATATATTGAGTATGGCTGACAGTATTGATTCTATTGAGGAGCCTACTACATATTCAAAAGCAGACAGTTGTAGTGATTCTTGCATATGGTTAATTGTAATGTAAAAGGAGATTGGTAGCAAATGGCTATAATCAAATTGAAGGTGTTGACTTCACAGATGTGTACTCACCAGTAGTAACACATAGCTCAATTAGAACTTTATTTAGGGTTGTGGCTAAGGATGACTTGGAGCTTGAGCAGATGGATGTCAAGACAGCATTCTTGTATGGAGAACTTGAGGAGAGTATTTACATACAACAACCAGAGGGTTTCATAACTTCTGAAAAGGAAAACTATATATGCTTGTTAAAGAAGTCTTTGTAGGGACTGAAGAGTCGCCAAGACAATGGTACAAAACGTTCGATTCATTCATGACTATTCATAATTTCACTAGAAGTAGTTATGATAGTTGTATGTACTTTAGAAATGGAGACGATGGATTGGTTACATATCTACTGTTATTTGTTGATGATATGCTCATTGCAGACAAGGATAAAGCAGATCTTAGAAATGTGAAATCTCAACTTCGTGAAGAGTTTGAGATGAAGGAATTGGGAACAGCAAAGGAGATTCTTGGTATGGAGATCTTGAGGGATAGAAAAGCAGAAAATTATATTTGAGTCAGAAGATGTACATGGAGAAGGTGCTCCACAGGTTCAATATGCTGAATGCAAAGGCTGTCGTATTCCATTGGCTACCCACTTCAAATTATCACCTTTGAAGATGAAAACATTGATCTCAAGTTCCTTATTCAAGTGCAGTGGGATCACTTATGTATGCAATGGTTTGTACTCGTCCAGATTTGACATATACAGTTAGTGCAATAAGAAGATAGAGATACATAGCAAATCCTAGCAAAGAACATTAGAAAGCAGCGTAATGGATATTCAGATACTTAAGAGGCTCTACTAATGCTTTGCTTGCATTTTTTGGTAGAAATACAAATATAGTCATTTGGTATGTAGATTCAAATTATGCAGGGAATGTTGATAAGAGGAGATCATTTACCGAGTATGCAAAATGCAGTAGCATTGTCTACAACAGAGGCAAAGTACATGACCATTACAAAGGCATGTAAGGTGGTTATGTGGTTAAGGAGATTGATTGGTAAAATCAATGAAGACTTGCAGATTGTTACAGTGTATTGTGATAGTCAGAGTGTTATCTTTCTGAATAAGGATCGGATGTTTCACAAGAAGACTATGCACATTGATGTGAAGTATACTTTGTTCGTGATGTAATTGCTCATGATATAATTGTAGTAAACAAGGTTGAATCAAAGAGAATCCACTGATATGATGACAAAACCACTTTCCATTGCTAAGTTTGGTGTTTATTATTGATTTAGTCAATTAAGACTTGTTTGGAAGAGGTAGAATGGTGTTTACTTTAGAGTTGTGCTTTGAACTTCCTTGTATTGGAATTTGGTTCAAGATGGAGATTTGTTAACGCCCTAACACCACGATCGCGACGCCTAGGTACTATTGGAAGCATTGGATGCAAATTTGTCCCAAAAGTCAGCGCCCAGCGCCCCACTACCAGCTAGCCTCTAGGTTGGTACTCGAGCGGCGTATTTATCTAGCCCAAACCCATTTCGCATTTTGACACATTTTTCTACACCTATTCATCTAAAACTTAATTTTTAGGGCTCATATATAAGTAACCACAACCTGTATTGTATGTGCAACATTCATACATCTTAAGAGCCTTAAATCTTGATTTGTAAACGCATTAATTATTGATTATAGTGAAATTCTCCTCCTTTGCTCGTGGTTTTTTTCCATTTTGGGTTTTCGGCATTTTAGAAACACAAGAATAAACTTTTATTTATTTTATCTTGCTATTATCTTGCAATCAATTCACAATAATGGCGAAGAGGTACAAAGTCATAAAGCTCAATTTCAAAGGCACGAAAGAGATGTCAGCCCATTGAAAGGGATTGTTAATACTATTCGCTTTGTAATTACCAAGAGACAAATACATTTAACCCAGACATTAACAAAATCCTCTATCTTTGAATATAATGGAGATTTAATAAATTTATGAGAAA
This sequence comes from Fraxinus cuspidata, assembly GCA_903798385.1. Classification (NCBI taxonomy): domain Eukaryota; kingdom Viridiplantae; phylum Streptophyta; class Magnoliopsida; order Lamiales; family Oleaceae; genus Fraxinus; species Fraxinus cuspidata. Next base: position 42,928 of record CAIGRP010092280.1, on the reverse strand, counting down.
GAGTAAAAAGGGGATAAAGCATAAATTATTTGGTAGATACTAGAATACCAAAGACCATAGCTTCTTGTTTTATAAATTGATCACAAACGAGACCAAGACAATGACACAATTGATGTAGTATTTTCCAAAAAAGCATAAGCGTTAATAATATATCAAGTACGTCAAGGTAACGAATACGATGAAAGTTAATCATGTTTAATTTCATAGATCAAAACTTGTACCATTGACTCAAAAGAGAGTGCATGTGTTAAAAATGTGTTTCAAGGTTAAAGTTTTTATATTTTCTTGTCTTGAATAATTTATGTATGCAACCATAAAATCAACCTAACACAATATTAATGTGAAACAACCATTTTTTTTTTTTTTCAAAATCAGACCCTATATCATTTAACTACGGAACTTAGTTGAATTTGAACTTGCTAATTGAATCTTAATTTAGAAGTAATGCTTGTTTGAATTTCATTATAAGTTCTTTATAAGCTAAAGGTCAAATTAAAATTTAATTTTACACATATTATTTAGGACTTACAACTATTATCTAACTCATTTTTATCACGTTATAATATTTATAATGAAACCCATCAAGAACTAATAATTTGGAAATTCCTTCGGAATATTATTTTAAGGGAAATTGGTGTAAATTTTCCCAAACCTTTGCACATATTGCATAATTGATCCAAACCATTTAAAATGGCATAAATGATTCCAAACATTTCATTTTTGTTGCAAATAGACCCACTTGGTAAAGGACATGATTGTTACTTCCGTCAAAGTTGGGACTACATATATAATTTTTCTTCAAAATAAATTTTTTTTGTCCACGTGGCAAACTCACGGTCATTTTATCTATTCAAGAATCAAAATAACCATCTACACCAAATGAAAAAGTTTGAGACCATTTGCTCATTTTTTGAAAGGTTCTGACCAATTATGCAATATATACAAAGGCTTGGAACCATCCAATTTCCATTATATAACTGTCCTTTTTGCATAATATTTTCTTTAGTAAACTCTCTACTTAGTAGTTAATAATAATAATAATAATAATAATAAGAACCAATTTATATTATTTTACTAAAGAACCAACATCTGTAAATCCAATAAAATCATTGTTCCGCCCCCGGGCTTAGTTCAGTGGTGCAAATAACATGAGTGAGATAGTCTCTGCTGAGCTGACAATCGCAGTATGAGGGTTAGATTCATGTCTCTTACAAGGTATGTAACTGAACTCTTTGTATGCATCAGTATGGCAACTCTTGTATCCTGATTTGTTGATGCACATCCCGCGATTTACCTTCTCCACAATGCTTTAGGGGTGGGGCGATGGGGGACCCTCAAGGTTGTGGCTCAACCATTTTTAATAAAATCATTTTTCCTTCATTTTATTTAAAAATTTATTTTATATGAGCGCATCCTATAGTATTATGTGGATATGTGTCTTCTTATTTGCCCTTCTAGGTATCTATGAAATGAGTCAGCACCACGTGTCAACATAAAAGGCTGCGTCAGCAACCACTTGTCGCTCTCTCCTCGTTTTGGTCCTTGACCATTCATTTACAGCTCTCTCTATACATATCAGGGTACATTTAGCAAGCTGCATGAGAAATTGTTAAATTAGTGAAAACTTGATAGACAGCAAAGAAAGGAAGAGAAAAATGGCATCGGAGCAGGAGCGAGCTGAGCTTGACGCACGGGCAAGGCAAGGAGAGACGGTGGTTCCAGGTGGTACTGGAGGCAAGAGCCTTGAAGCTCAGGAGCACCTGGCTGAAGGTTTTATCTTTTCCTTTTATGCTCAATGGGTTTTTCTGTTTTCGATGAATGATATTGGTATTGTTGATGCAGGGAGAAGCCGAGGAGGGCAGACTCGTCGGGAACAGCTGGGGACAGAAGGGTACCAGGAAATGGGAAGCCGAGGAGGACAGACTAGGAAGGAGCAGATTGGAAGAGAAGGGTACCAAGAGATGGGCCGGAAAGGCGGCTTGAGCACCATTGACAAGTCCGGCGGCGAACGCGTGGCCGAGGAAGGGATTGACATTGATGAATCCAAGTTCAGGAAATGAATGTTCAACTGAAGTAGTCATGTCAAGCATAATAGAGTTCTATAAACGTTAATCCTTCCTACGTAGTTTTCTATTGTCTGTCTGTTGACTGCGTTTGTATATATTGGTTTGTTATATCTTCTGCTAGTCGGACTATTCCTCTCCTTCTAAAATCATGTATTCTTTGCAAATCTGAAATGTCTTTCACATCAAATAAAGATGGAAATATTGACCAATTTATAAAGATTTATAATATTTCTCTTAATAAGGTTGGTGGACAAGTCTTAACACGCTATTATAGCTGGACAAGTCTTAACACGCTATTATAGCTCAGTAAGTTCAAACGAGTAATTCAATGCAGTTAAAATTCAAAAAAAATGAGTACATGAATTTCAAGATTGGTATGCTCCCACGAGTTACTATCTTGTGTGGTATGTTTAGAATAAAAAATTTCACATCAAATAAAGAAGAAAATATTGATCAATTTATAAAGATTTGGACTACTACTCATATGGAATTTCTAATCTTATCATGAAATGCATTACGCAAACCAGTTAGTGCACGAATGACTACTGGTTGGAGTTCTTCCGGTGTTTATGAGGTCTGTGCGAATTCAATTTCACAATGAACGAGATTGATGCTGTGTGGAACTCTGAAGCTTCTTTCCTCTGTTTCTCTACGTAATGGTTTCATCTACATAATTCGAAACCTAGAAACGATCCCCCACAAATGGAAGTAGACTCTAAGACCATCTCCAAAAAACTCTCTATTTTTAAAGAGTATTATATCATTTGGAGAGAATCTATAAATTTTGAAGTTAAAATTTTGAAGTACTCAAACAAACTGATTATATTTAACACTTGATTTTACTACTCCAAAAAAATATTTATTATTTTTCTTAATTTTTTTTATTTTAACTAACTTTTTTAAATTATTTTATTGTTTTCTAAAGTTGAAACACTTTGAATGCATTGTAGAGAGTGAGTTTGATTCTCCAAATTTGGAAAGCCAAACACACTCTCTAAATTAAAATGTTAATTTAAAAAATCTCTTGGAGCATGATTTTAAATGTTGACTCTTTAAAATAGAGAGCATTTCATGTTTAAAGAGTCTCTGGAGATACTCTAACAATGTCGTTACGCTTCAAATCTGAGGCTCTATAAGAAGTTGCCACGTGGACAGCCACGTAAAAGACGAATCCATGTGGCTGAAAGTAATATGATGATTTATGAGGATGAAACACAAGAAGGACAACAAACTGAAGCCCTTACTTCATGGCCGAAAGACTCGTTGAAACAAACTTCGAGCCGAGGCGTTAGCTAACACACTGATGAAGGCCGAGGCTCTCCCCTTAGAGAACCACCTCCAAGGATTTATCTGAGGCTCTCAAACTTGTCTGAATCTCATGAAACCGACAATGTCTCCTATAATAGATTTGAAGATCTTTTGAAAGTGATTGATGTAACATTTGTAATAAAGTTTGTCAATATATCAGTCTATTGTATAGGGCGGCTGACCATTTATCATTGTATTAATTGTATGAATAGAGAGTGATGTGAAGTCTTAGTTAAGGGGATGAGGCCACGTGATTCCGATCCAACGGTCACCACGTCGGCCAATACAGCATAAATTGAGTCTCTTTGTAACACTGAGAGGAGGTTGGATGATTGATAACGAAATCAACATTCATATATTCAAAGAATACACATAAACCCTGAAAATGAGATATATTCACACTTCAACTATCCTTTCACATATTCCCGTTTGTTGGTACATAAATGAGATTTAGATTTTGTTCGGTGAATGTTGTTAGCGCAATTGCTTTTATTCTACCCGCCGGAGCTCGAATATTTTTGGTCTCTCGCCGTAAAGTGTCTCGCGCGTCCATTTTCTCCTTGCTATCGTCGTTTTTCAAGTAGGAACGCGTCGGAATCGTGTTTAACGTGGCGTGAGTGGACCCGACATCTGTTGATTCATTTTTTTAGGACCAACAAGTGTTATATCACAAAGTAATTAATCACAAACTAAACAAATTCTTGTATAATCGAAGTTTTTATTATTACATTTATTGCTATTCTATTAAAAAAAATTTAACTTTAATCTTATTTTACTTTAAGTTTTGAGAAAGTATAATTACCCGAAGTTCTGAGAAAATATGCCATTGAATTATTTTGAAACGGTATTTTAAATTATTACATTAATAGGAACATAGTTAAAACAGATTTAACATAAAATTTGACACGGCGTGATTTAAAATGAGTTTAAAAATAAATAAATAATGTTTTAAAAGGGATATTATATAGGGTTAAGCCGTAGTCAGATTTTTTTTTAATTAATTTTATTTTTGAAGTTAAATATCAATTTTAATTAGATATTTCATTGAATTCAAAAGTATTATTTATGTATTAATTACTCATTTTTTGATAAGTAAAATTATAGCAATAGAAAAAGGTGAATTCTAACTAGAGGTTAAATATGTTCTGGGTTGGAGATTGAACATAAGGGTTCGTTTGATTGCAAGAATGAGATTTAGGTGGAAAGAAAAAGAATTTCAGATAATTGAATTGTCTAAAACTTGTTTTACTAAGAATTATCAATTAACTATATTTGATTGGTATAATTTTTCACTTGAAAAATATTGAAATTTTGGATCTTTTGGTATTCGTTTGACTTTGTTTTTCATGAAAATCCAATAAAGAGGATATAATTTATTACCATTGAAGATAGAATTTGTTTCAATTATTCAAAAAAAAAAAATAGTCCAAAAAACTATTTTCCCACCAAAGTAGTGAGAAAACCAATTCAAGGAAAAGCAAGAAAAGGGGGTCACGTGGGGCTTAAGAATGAAAACCAATTCCATGGAATTTTTGTCAATCAAACATGCAATAACTTAAAAAATGGAAAATAATTTCCAACTTCCATGGAAATAAACCCCATCGAACAGGGCATAAGGTAATTTGATTTCAAAACGTCAACCTCAACCACCATTGGCGTATCCAAACAAATCAAATTAACATTAATTATTCATATATCATAATTAAATAGACAAATTATGCACGTCATGGTCGCACATTTTAGTAAACAAGTATGATTAATTATTTATTTACTCGAACATCACTTACAAGTGATTTTAAGTAAAAATTTCATGTCAGTGAACTTATTTACTCCTAAATTTTATGCATATAGGTTTTAGCCCCTATTTGATATACATTCTCACAAAAATTCATTCTTTCAAAACTCATTTTCAATCACACATTCTTTAATTATACGCAAATCCAAATCTTTTATCACATATTTTTCGTCACATCACATCATAAAATGCATTTTCTTCTCTATAATGTGCATCAAAGACCCCCTTAAATTAGATAAGAAGAACAATACAAATACACTTACAAAAACAAGATACATGTGATAAAGTTTCAAAAATTAGGCGACCGCCTTATAATTTTGATAAAATCGTAAGAGTTACTTAAAAAAAAAAGTCTTTTAAGTGAAAAGTAAGTTATTGAAGTGTATTTCATCTAATTTCATGCAGTGCAAAGTAACTTTACTTTGGAAAGCTCAAGAGAAATTTTGTTATAATTTTTTTAATAAAAATCAATACTTATATTTTCTTCTAATATGGCACAGCACAAAACCGTATTACAAATTTACAACAATACACTTTAACACCTCGATACAACCTTACTAATCCCATCCTCCTTAATTCTGTAATCCAATAAATCAAGTAACCAATCTGTCTTACCAAGACTATTTCAAATTCAAGATTCACAACAAATTGAAGAGTTTGAGGGAGAAGAACCCATTTAGTTAGACTTAAGCATCTTCCTTGTTAGAAAAGAAATAATCTGAGTTCTTACAAGAGTTCCATGTTGCAAAAGCTACAGTTTCTTCACTGGATTCAGACTGGCTTGTTTTCTCTTCTCCTACACTTTTGATGTCAACTCTACTACGAAGAAGAAGATGAATGGCTAGTTGCCATAGCGCTGATCAATAGACCAAGTACAAGAAACGGTTGTGCACTGGCCTGAAACAGAACAGCGTCTATCTTGAGTGTACATAGACAAAAAGGATCATTTTATATGAGACTAAATTCTCTGGTTCATTGTAATTGTCTGAGACTCTAATGTCCAATACTGTAAATCTATATTCAATTCATTTAATTTTCAAATAATAGGATGAGGAATATTTGACAATATAGCTATAGCTGCACAAGGAAAGACGAGGTACCTGATATTTGACATCATACTTAATCGGGTCTCTGAGGAAGTATTTGAACTGCAATGGTACATTCATGAGTCAGAAGCATATCACAGCATTATATGTAACATTTTTGGTAACTCTTCATCAAAACTGAAGTTTTAAATTTGCATTCCTAGCAGTGGTGGAGCCAAGGACACAAAATCAGTGAGGGCCTAATTTAACTACGGCGTTTCAAACACAAAATATAATATTACAAATAAAAATTTCATATAATTTTTCACCTGCCTCCGCCACTGATTCCAAGAATCATAAGTACAGAACTCGGCAACAATAAAATCAGATCTTCCAGCAGCTTATAGAATGGTTATGTAAAGAAGTAAACAGTGTCTTTTGAGTGATTCTTGATAATATTATGGAAAATGCTGATGATAATCTAACAGCGTGTGTGCTCTGCATACAAGGCATTTTATTGTTCCTCCTTTTCTTTCTTGCGGTGGATGGGAGCTTTCACTTTTTAAGCAGTCAGGCTAATTTTGAAATGTGAGGTTGCTTTCTAAAAATATCTACCTCAAAGCTGTAGTAATAACAAAAAGTGCAGAGCTAGCTGTGAAAAGTGGTAAGAAAGGTAACATTACCTGAAAAAAAACCTGTGGAACGATCATGCCAAGAAGTGCTAAAGAATGGTACGGCTTTCCAGCACCAAGAAGATAACCTGCAGTACTATACTTAAGTCTTCACTCTACATAATTATAAAATCAACTTTTAATTCAATAAATAAACAAAGCACCACATAAATTCTATTGTTGCAACAATGACACGAGGATCAGTCATAAGCATTTATTCATATTGCTTTAGCTTATTCTTATTCACAACTATTAGTACATTGTAGCTCTTGCTCAAAATGCTTGGCTTACAAAATATAAACTTCACTTGTTCATATACCAATAATTTCATTCCAGTTTTAGTATGTAACAGAGTGGAGAAAACACATCAAACGATTTACAACAATCTCATCTGGAAATTTCGAAATGTACATTGCAGCATAAAACTCTTTTGAAGTGCTACATGAAGATAACCTGCAGTACTATACTGTCTAATAGGAGCATTCCTAATCTCTCATACTATAGAAGTCTTGTGTTCGAACCCTGAGGATCGCGACACTAATCCGTAACGAGTAAGATGAATACAGACTTTCTCAAAGCAGACATTACGTATGATTTAACGGCTTGGATACAAGCCCGGGTTTTTACAGTATACACCACCACCATTCATATTAACAAGCTCCAGTTGTAGCCCAGTTGCCTCTTATATCTCCCACACCGTTAACAGTTGGAACTAGGCCTGGGCATGGGTCTAACCTAAAACCGATACCGACTTGGTTGGTTTGGATAACTTCCAAACCGACCCAATCCAACTACTGAAATCGAACCGAACCGAATCAAACCAAATCAATTTGGATTGGTTCAGTTTGGACTTTGGCCCGATAAAAAATTGCCTGCATGTTTGGTTTTGAGCCCAAATTCGACTAAATCTATTATTTTACTTGCATAGTTTGTATCAATAAAAGATCATCCTTGATGTCAAAAAGAAAAAGGCTTCTAATACAAATACACAATCTAGATTAAAATAACAAAAACATGTTTGTATATGTTTAAGTGAAGGACGATTTTTCCTCTTATTGCAAAGACATAATTAACATAAATTTGTATCAAAGGGGGATAGGCAGTATGCACCATTCTCCAATCCCATTCCCAAAATTTTTCCTCTTATTGCAAAGACATAATTAATATAATTTTTGCATCAAGGGGGACTAGGCTTCACTTTCTTCTTATCTTTAGGTAGACGACAAACTGATTTAGATTTGAGAGAAGTATAATAGATTTTGTGTGTTTTATTATTTAATTTTTTAAGAAAAATTAAAAATCAAATTTTAAAATTAGAAAAATATATAATATGTACAATCGGGTTAGGTCGGTTTCAAAGATGGGTTGATTTTTTAACCCGACCCACCATCTTAATGATTAAAAATTAGCTAAACCTCTTAGTTCAAACCGACCCAAACCGAACCGAGTCGGTTCGGTATGATTGGTTTTTCGGTTCTTTTCCCCACCACCCCAAGTTGGAACATGGCCTTCAAATGGTTACTTAAAGAGAACAACATTGAAAGATTTAGCCAAGGTCATCCTCAATATGGCATTATATGCAGAAGATGCATTAGCAAACTTTTAATTGAAACTGGAAAACAAGCCAATCACAGAAAAAAGTCGCTTAGTGTGGTAACATGTATTTCACATAATACTTTCATAGAGATCAACAGTGGATAGTACCTGCCACAGATATCTGAGTTATGTCAATAGCGCCAACGCAGATCCATTTGGCAGTCTCAGAGCCAAAAACTACTGGGATTGACTGAGAGAATCATGATACAAAGATCACCAGTTCGCATGCTATATGTTTGCTTACACTAGTGACAATTGTTTATGTGAAAAATTAGCAAATAAAAGGAACCTTTAGTCCCAATTGTCTGTCTCCTTCAACACTCTTGAAATCATTCACAATACCTATACCTAGCTAAAACATGAAGATGGAAACAAAATAAATGGAATCTGGTTGTATACGTCCTAATATAAGCATCAACATGTGATAACAGAGAGCATACCCCAGCTATGCTATACAGCAGGGTTAGAATAATACTGTCGGGCATAAGGATCCCAAACAAAGCTTGACCAGCCCACCTGCCACTCAGAAATCGATACGAGATGCGTTATGCAGAAATAAGATTTATCACATGCAAATGATAATTTTTACTTTCAGTTTTGGATTTTGGATTTTGTTGTATTGAAGAAGACCAAATTGCAGATTTGTTAAGAAACACAATTATCCAAAAGCATTTCAAACAAATCCTACTATAATATGTTGCAATTAAGTTGAAGATATCCAACCAAGGTAAACATATATAGCTTGCTCCCAATGCAAAATTACCAATCCATCCATTCTGCTTGAGCTGTGTAGGAACAATTGAAGTCAGTGGTAACCATTAAGCATTGAAGAAATCAAACTTCTGTATTGGAGTGTGAAGGTGATGGAATTACCTTTAGAGGTGGTGCTGAATAGATGTAGGATACCAAGGAACCACCAATGGCAAGTAATAATATTACAGGAAAATTATGCCCTGCCTATGAAGTAATAATTATTAGGGAGAAATTTAGACTGTAGAATAAAAAAGACGGAAATATTGAAAACCTACCCACACATCTAATAGACCAGCCAACCCAAGGCCTCCAAGAAGCAGCACCCAGATTTGCGTAATCACCTGATAATATCAGTTTTTCAAAATGAACAAGAATCAGAAACAAGATCATGATGATCATGTCCATTCAATAGAACAGCCTGAAATATTATATACCTCATTCTCAGATATTGCTCCTGAAGGAATTGGACGGTTAGGCTCATTAATAGCATCAATCTCTCTATCATACCAATCGTTTAGCGTCTAGAGATTTAAGCACAACATACACAGTCGGAATTTCGAGGCACATATTTGTGTTGCAAAATCATCAAATTTAAATTAATATAAGAAGTACCTGAGTGTAACCAGTAAGACAGGGGCCAGACATAATCATACACACTACTGATTTTGATATATCTTCCAAGCTCCAGTGGAAGTTCCCTAAGACAAAGTTGCAACCATTCCACGAATGTCGTTAAGCATGTGTATCAATTAAAGATAGCAAAAGCTTGCTCAATAGGGATAAAGCAGAGATGTTACTCGGAGGACTGACAAACACAAATATTCAAAATAATCAACAACTAAACCAATGGATAAGTTCATGATTTTATGAAACTATGATACAAAACAAAATAATGACATTTATCAGTCCATGAAAGAGCGAGAGCTAAATTACCACCCAAGAAATCACAAATGTTATCAGACTTGTGATTGTCAGACACTATAAATTGGTGGAGTATAACAATATGAAAGAACATATGCATAAAATACCAGATGCAGCAGCTCCGCACACCACGCCCCAAACAAGAGGAGGCCATGTAACAGGCTTCATAAGTTGAACCCGAATTTTCCCCTTATCCTGTAGAAACACGTGGTGTTAAGAGTTAAAACTACGACATTCTGATATTCTGTGGGATATCGTTTGCTTTTCCCTTTACATAATTTTCAAATTCATTAAACCGTCATTTTAAATGCATATAAGCGTTCGACCATAAAGAAGATACAAAATTTTGATCATGACTCTTTCTACAATGATGATCTTTAATTATCTGCAATTAAAAGAACCTCTATAAGTATTGCAGCATATACATAAATATTCATGATAAGAAACCAACTGATAATGCAGACCAAAATAAGGAAATTCCAGCAGTAACACTTTTTAGTACAACTGTAAACTTACGAGTCTGAAACATGCAAGGCGATCACATCAAAGTTACATTTACAAAGGTAAAGTAGTTCAAGGATAGCAGTTATGGAACAAAGCATTCTTGATCCTATGATGGGTTATTGTGTCAGGACATCCATTTATGTATTTGGTAACAATCTACTGCCATATCAAATGTAAGCAGTCATGTAAACTGCAGGTACCCCATATATCTCCAGAGTCCACTTTATTAATAAAAAAAAAAAATGTTGATATCTTTATCCTAGCTCTTCACTTGATTGACCCTCCAACACCACCACCACCACCATCGATTTGGAGATACGAGAAACGAGTCTTTCATTTATTTTCTCCTTATGAGTCCTACCAAAATTTTAAGATTAACTTTCCCAAATAACAGGACACCAGAAAAATGCAGGTGAGTTGATTTTGTTAGGTAGCCAACTGCAGAAAACTTTTCTAGAAGCTTCACAAGAAGGATCAAAAGCTATACAAGAAATACAGAACTCAATTTGTCTTATTTCAATTATACAAGCATCCACCGAAAATCTTCACCTAGTACCATCTACAACATACCGATGATTCTCTCTTAAATAGTTCTGGTAATCACGAAATTGAATACCTAGCAACCCAGATATTTGAACTCAATACATCTAAATTACTTTAAGACAAATATTACATAATTGTCTTAACCAGAATTTATATGCAATTACGTTAACATTGATACTGAAGTCATTGATACTGAAGTGAGAATTGTGCCGAAGTTTTCATATTCAATGACTCGTGTTATTATTGCAAGCATAAGTGAATTCAATATAGGTTCAGTACTCAAGACAACGTGTAAAGTGCATTAAACTATTAAATGTAAAGATTCAAATCTTACTGTTTCTTGCTTGGCTCCTTTAATACCAAGTATCTGATTAATGCTTGAACCACTCCCAGCTGTTGCTTCATCTGGTATATTTCAAAGATCCATTCAAACACACATTTTAGCTTAACTCATTCCTTTTATTTTTCTCTCATTTTTTCAGATAAAGATAACAATCTACTACTCCTTTTTGAGTCAAGAAACCCACTGATCGAATCAAGCTCCAAAAAAACACAAACGTACAAATTTACTAAACAAAAGTTTAAAAAGGCAACAGAAAAAATCAGCGTACCTTCGTTGGTATCATTCTCTGTAGCTCTGACTATAAGCCTCTGTCCTATAACCCCACATTCAAAATACATGAACATCAAATACATGTATACATGAAAATCATAATAAAAAATTGAACTAATTGAATGAATGAACGTACTGTTGAAAGAAAGAGCAATTGGCGTTGAAGCAAACTGTGGATTCCGAGTTGGGTTAATCATTTTTGTTTTATACGATAATCTTATTGAGTAGACAGTGTTGATTGCGGTGAACGCCATGGACTGCGTTAGTTTCAGCACGGCGGATGTATGTCTGAGTTGACCTTCTGTAATCTACTATGCAACTGGCTTTCGTTAAAAATTCTTACGTTAAGGGTGTGTTTGGATGGTTTTCTTGTACATCCATGAATGCAATATTATAAGTTTATAACAGTTGCCATGGTACTTTGGTTGTCTTCTAGTGGTGGCAATGTGCCCGGCCAGACCGAGCCTACTCGACCCATCTACCTATGAGCTCGGCTCGTCAAGCTTGTTCGAGTTTGAGCCTCTCGTGCTCAAGGGCTCGGCCCACGAGCTCGTGTTTTATTTTTAATTTTTTAATTTTTTTTTAACTTTATCTTTACATTTTTTACGAGCCCATGATGAACTTTAGGCTAGTGTGCCGTCCATGGCTCAACTCAAGCTCGTGCTCGTCCCAAAACGAGCCCAAACCGTCCATGAATCGAGCTTTGACGAGCCGACACATTACTCGGCCATTTTGCCACCCCTATCTTCATTTTTAAAGGTTGTTAGTGGGAGTTCTTTTAAAATAACTACATTTTGGTTTGATCCCTTAATTTGGTATGTAGGCAACTCATATATTTTTCAGGTACAATCATTTCCAATAATAAAATATATTTTTTCTATCCATAAATTATTTTGAGCATGCATTTGGCTTATATATTTTATTATGATATTAATATAATCTCGAGATATAACGAATAAAGACATAAGATAAATCTCTTTTAGAGAATGTGGCTTCATTTTGATCTCAAACATTATGAGAACCAATATGAATTAGCACAATTTTTTATCACATTGGTGCTAAATTCATACTACATATTACCATATTGGTTGGAGGATGGGGATCCATGTCGATAAGGATGTTAGCATTTGTAGCTGTGGAGTGGTCTTACATCGTTTAAATGGTATAATGACTTTCATGTTCGATGTTGACATTCTTGTTGGACCTGATCATATTTTCTAAGGTGTTATCGTTGGAGGTATATACGTGTGGCCACCTATGTAGATTAACGCGAGAATCAAAAATTTTGTTTTATTATTTAATAACAATCAAATGTTCGTAAGTTGCTCAAGTGGGATAATGTTAGAATAATTACAAAAAATGTGAGCCTCCCATTTAATTGCATATTTTATGTTTTATAAAACGGGCTAGATGTATAGTTCATGATGATACTATTCTTAAACCCAATATGTTGAGTGGTCACTTGAGTTTTTTTACACATTAGTTATATATAGTTATATCCTATATAATATGATAATTCAAGTACGTGGGTTAGAAATATTTAAACCCTAATTAGGGTTGGAGTCGTTGATATGATGATTCAATAAGTTATTATATAAACGGTTAGGTCCCCTCTCCTCTCCATAAGTTTTTTATTGGCTTACCCCATTGATGATTAATACTTTTGTGATGAGTAAGGAGATCAAGATCTAGCTACTTATTATTTACATCCAAGATGTCTTTTACATGTATATCTCGTTGAACTATGGATTTAAAAATGTGATTCTTGTTTCTTGGTATAATAATTATTAAATACGACATAGACACTAGCTCAACAAACGTTTGTCTGTAGGTAGATATAGTCGGTTTTCACCTAGCTCTATTTAGACGGAGGTGTAAACTCTTGATCCTTTTTTTTGTTCGCACGATTCGATCCAAGTTATTTTTGAAACACTATTGACAGATTTTGACCAGCCAATAAATAGTATTTGGTGCCATGTCAATTCCATGGAACTGATCTACACATATATGACAAGGATATTTTTTATTTCCTAATGAGATTATTAAATACAAATTGAGACAGACCACCTCAATTTCAATTATAGTAAAATAGATGGGTATATGTGTGTCTCAGCATAATCCAAAAGGGATTACAAAAAATACGATAATTTTGAAGCATCAGAATTAAGAAGTGTACTCTGGTATGAAAATTTTCAATTGCTTTATCAAATGACTACCTGCAGAAGAAATCCAAGTAGCACACAAGTAATCAATAGTGGACAAAAAATTTACATGGGAGAAATTTTACATCAACATCTTGTTGTCAAGAGAATGCACAGATTGTCATACATAGTTTTTTCTGCTACAAATGTGCATAAAATATTTGATTCCAGGTATCTGGAACTCCTGGTAAACACCAATGTATGCAATCTGCATAATGTAATGGATCAGCCTTTTCTTCATCAGTCAACAATTTCCCTTCCAACTCAGTATAAATTGACGAGTGAGCATCAATTCTGTATTCTGATAGTTGAGTTATGTTGATGAATGTAACAGGGACTTTCATCCTTTCGACTACGCCAGCCACAGCGCTCATCATCCGCTTGTCTGAACCAGTTCCCCAGTATTGTTTCTTGCTTATGGGTTTTGTTTCATTGAAGCATCTAGTCCCGTTCATGTTGCCCCAATCCTCACTCCTGAAGAGAGAATGGATGCAAGAAATGGTATCAGTTAATCTTGAAATGCTAAAAGCTAGAGAGTTTATTGCATGGGAATTTAGAGAAACCTTTGATGTGTAGGCGACACGGTAGTAAAGAACACACGTGTTTTGTTTGGATTAATGTTTGAATCGACCCAGTTTGCCCATGTCTTTAGGCCTATTCTGTAAGAAACAATCGCATCTAATTCTTCGTAACCATCTTCTCCATTGGCAAACGAACCCCATCTGTGCATCATTAGACGCAATTTGAATTAAGATTCATATGTTTGCTTTATTTAGAAGTCAGAATTACGAGCATATTCCCGACAAGGAGAACTTACAGTGATTTGATCTTGAGACCACTCATCCACCAAACATAAGAATTAAAGACAAGAATATCAACTCCTGTCCAATGTTTGGCATGCTTGGCAACTGAATCAACTTTCAGGATTCTCTTCTTTGGATCTGCTATTATAAGAACATCTGAGTTGGATTCTACTAGAAATGGAGCCCAGTAGAACTCAATTGTGGCATTGTATTCCTAAAAAGAATGTAAAACTTTTCGAGATTAGAAATTCGCAAGGAATTCAAAGAGTTTCTACAAAACAAACTCAAAAATTTCAGCTTATAAGTCAATAATTAGGATTATGTGTAAGAAAAATTATGCTTTTGAGTGCACTTCAGCTTTGAAGACTGAATGGATACGGCCTTGTTTCATGGATTTCTGGCGTTGTGGTATTACAGATTCAATAAGGCAAACGAAGGATTGCCATTGTCCTCTTTGAAGTGAATCCCCTACAAACATTAGCCTCTTTCCTTGAAGTTTTCTCAGGGCAATTTGAGGATCAAACCTAAACATGAAGTGATTGTAGAAAATTACATATCAGTTACAATACAAGAATTCTGAAGACTGTGCATATGATTGAATTGTTTCTCATTTTACAATGCAGGTGGAAAGATATAGAGGTGTCAAAATGTGTTTTGACGACCCAGCATGTGAAAAGCCGGATCCAAGCACCCCTTCAGCTGGGCAGTGTTGACCTGGCTATAGGGGCTCGTGATCGGCCTGAACCGTGCCAGGCAGTCAACAAATCTCTATTGAAAACTAAAAAGGGTCAATTTTTGTAGGCCATGCTAGGCGAAAAGGCGGCCTAAAATCAGGATGTGCCAGGTATGCAAAATTCGTAAAATTAACCCAACTTGAACATGAAGTAACTTACCCAGGCAACATACAATCATCGGGCTGCCATTGCCAATAGCGGTAGTCAGAATCAAGACGTCCATTCTTAACACAGGAAAACTGGCTATCTACATACGGGCACGTCCTATCTGAGTACAGAGGCTTAACTGATCGATTAAACACCCATTTTCCATGAGCCAAACTGCATTCTTCTGGATCAAACTCAAACCTATCATCATCTGCATAACTAATTGGCTTGATGTACTCATCACCTGTTAAATCATCAGAAAACACTATCATCAAATGGCCTGCCATTTTCCGAAACAAGAAAAACATTGTGGAGCTGCAACGTCTAAAAGTTAAGCCATTAAACGCTTACGCGACTTTTTCAACTTTGCAGAATGTCGTTTAGCGCCGCAGGACTTAAACCTGAAAATGGAACCGGAAGATAGAAAGCTGATCCTTTCAGTGTACAAGAGAACTAAGAACGCCATGGCACAAACAGAGATGGTAATGATTGACAATGGTACTTTTCCCCTCAGATTCTTATGCATGCCCATTTCGAAAGAGAGACAGCCTCACTCTGAAGGGGAAAAGTGCTGATTAAAAATGAAGAAAAATGGAGAGGTCTGTGAAGAAAAGGCAATGCAGATTGACAAAAATCAATGATGAGCACAACTGAGAGTTGTTTAGCAGATTATTTAATGTGGATTTTTGAGTAGTCGTGAAGCTAAAGCCATATTTAGAAAGCAAAAAATTATGTTATGTGAATTAGCTCATAATGCAGCTGGTTAGTGAGGAAGTTGGAAGGGTAACCTCTCACATGTCTTTTACATATAATGGAAGCTATCAATCATTAGGTGGGAAAGGTTTCCTTTTGCAACAGTCAATGATTTTTTCACAACTTGCACATACAGTCACAATATTTAACAAAAATCTTCTAAATGAAAGGTTCAACTTATCAACCAAATGTTTACCTTGTGAGGAACAGGGTATATGAGCTAGACTACTCTTGTCCACCCCCCTCTTAAAATTTTAAGTGACTTAATCTAAAATCAACTCATTTATGATTCAATTATTTTTTGTGTGGGCGTCGAAGAGAATTATGTTAAGAATAATCCCAAAAAGTTAGACGTCCTATCGAATCGAAGTCCTCGATAGCGAGCATAACCAATAAAGGTTAAAAGAGAATTATAAATTGTTCATATAATTGATAACTATGACCTGAATATTTGTCTTCGGTTGGAGAATAAAATTGAGACTTTCTTCTACAGTATCACACTAGCTGTTGTTTAATTTGTTCACAATTAGTAATTTGTCTCTACTACAAGCTTTAACTCTCCAACTAGAGACACTAATGCATGTAGAATATACAATGTAGAAAAACGAAAATTTAACTTGATATAATGAATAACGTTATGGGTAGCTGGCGACTACAATAGTCATCATATGTGACACCTTGTTATTTGAGATATTAATTTTCTATAATTTTATTGTCTTAAATAATAAGTTAATGCCTCAATAACAAACTAACATATATAAATGATTACTGCAATCACTTACTATGAATAACAATTACTTTAATATAAATATTGTTGAATTGATTATATTTTTTTTCTGGATTGAACATAGTTGTCTCTAATATGAAGAGGACAATTGACTTGATAGATCTTAGGTCTAGCTCTTCTAATTAATAATTGGACTAATCAACTTAGTTATTAAAGGCATAAGCATCAATTATTTTAATTTCTACAATGTCTAGAGATATC
Source organism: Fraxinus cuspidata (assembly GCA_903798385.1). NCBI lineage: Eukaryota > Viridiplantae > Streptophyta > Magnoliopsida > Lamiales > Oleaceae > Fraxinus > Fraxinus cuspidata. The sequence goes on along the minus strand of CAIGRP010092280.1, from coordinate 25,507 downwards.
GTCAACCTTAGGTAACCCATCTTCTTCTTAAATCGCATGCTATGATATGATCATTATGGTTTGAAATCATAATGTATTTTGATATTAATTTTACACCACTACTTGCTTCAACCTATGATATTTTGCTTAGTAGCCTTATATAATAGGGACTAAAATCATATTTTTAGTAAATTTTGATAAAATTGATGAAATGTTTGGTTTAAAAATTGTGGGAGGTTAAAATTAATTATTGGTTTTGACTTAAATTTAAATTTAAATTTTAATCCGTACCAAACCGTGGCCAAATCATCTCATCAAAGAGTTAAAAATACAAGATAAGGACAAATTTAGTTAAAGTCTTATTTTCCAAATCCAAAATGTCTAAAAATTCAGTCAAGACATCTTGTGTGTGTTAATATTCTTGCATTTGTAGCATAATTTGCATAGTTGAAGGGAAAAAAATGATGGACATGTACGAAAGAAAGTCATAACCTATCCAAGATACTCTAAATACGATATACTCTTCATTTTGCATTTTTAAGAAACATTTACCCCCTCTTTGAGCCCTATTAATCAAAATTCAATTTTGTTCTCACTCTGTTTCAATCACATTCTTCCAACAAAATAATTATGCACGTAAACTCAAAATATTTCCTACTTTTAAGTGTACATTCTCGAAAAAAATAATAATCACTTTTTACACTGTCCTTGCTTAGTTTGTTAAAAATCATATTTTTTTTTTATAGATTTTTATTAAAAAAATAATAAAATGTATAATTGAAAAAGTTACGGGTCCAGCGTGGCTAAAAATTAATTATGATTTCAAATTAGATTTTTTCAATTTTCTCAACTAGATCGAACAAAGCTAAAATTTCTTTAAAAAGGGCTTAAACATAGGCTTATTGATTTCTCCCTAACTTTTATTTGATATAATTTTTTATGTGAATGATCAATCAATTCAAATATATTTTGAGTAATTTAAGAAGCAAATTTTGAAATATATAAATATTACACAATCAGTATAAAGTAAGAATATATAATACGTTATACTCTCCAAATTTTGAGAACTAGACTCACCCTCTATTTTAAAGTTTATCTTTAAGTATTGACTCTTTAAAATACAACGTATTATATTTAGTGCCTTTTGAAAATGCCCTAATACTTAAAATGAGTACCAAAAATGCAATTTTCAAAGCATCTCAAGAGATCATAATTTATAAAAAGCATTTAATGTATGACAAAAAGTATCTTTAAATCTAAAGAGTAAAGTTTCTTATACACTTCAAGGATGGCAATCTCTATTTTGACTCTTCATTTTGCTTTTTTAACAAATATTTATTGAATTCTTCTCGTCTCTAAGAGTCTTTATAGATATAAAATACTCTCTATTTTAAAAACTAATACTTAAGACTAAGAACTAAAGGCCTCTATTATGATTTTTTTTTAAATGTGTATTGTTATTCATAAACTGTGGTTACTTATCATCTGTGATGTTACATTAATTAATTTTTCATCTTAAATCTTACATTTAACATGCCAATTAAGATTGAAAATCAACTAAAGACATTCAAATGCACATCACTATTTAAGGGTATTAATGATAACGAATATCATTACTCTTTTAAAAATTAGAGAGTAAATTTGATTCTTTAAATTTAAAAAAATTCAACTCATTCTCTACTCTTACTTTATAATGATTATAATTAATAAATTATAGATCTCAATAGTCTATTCTTAATTTATTTAAATTATATTTGAAGTGATTGACCATTTACATATATATATTATATTGAATAAAAGTTGAGTGGAAATCAATAAATGATTCCTAAAAAGATAAAATGAAAAGCCAAAATAAAAAGTATTGTTCAAGCATATAAAAAGATTTCCTCTCGAAATTTAAAGATGGTTTTTATTGTGCTTAAAATGCTCTAATAATTAGTGTCCCTTGGGATACTCATCATGCTAAAGATTACAAAAAATCAACAAATATTTCTTGAAAAAGCAAAATGAAAAGCTAAAATAAAGAGTATTGTTCAAGAGTATTAAGAATTTTACTCACTAAATTAAAAAAAAAAAAAAAACTATTTATAAATGGAGAGTCTCTTAAAAATACTCTAATATGCCATATAATAACTATAATTTGAAATGCATACACAACAAAATTTCGTGTTAGTCTTCTCAACATATCGAAGATGCCCTAAGAAGATGGAAGATAGACATCACAATTTTTAAAAACTAATATTGTAGAAAGAATAATTATATTGTAAACAAGAAGAATGAACCTTTCACATTCTCTCTACTGCAATCTTAACAAAATTTTGGAGTAAGAATAGTTATATTATACGCAAGAAGAAAATAAGCCCCACATATTCTTGATAGAATTGCTGTTTAATCCCATCATAATGTGTGCCTAATGGGCCTTAACAACGTTGTATTATCATCGTAAGACCTTAATTATAAATCATTTATGATTTGATTGACAAATATTTGGGATCATCCTTGAATATTGAATCAAAACGCTGAATAGACTTCTCAACATTTAATACAATGAAGTTTTACAGTTGAATAGAAAGAAGCTGAGAAGTCATTCTTCTACTAGTTGCAGTGGGATCCAAAAGGTAAATCTTTACATCACGAAGAGCATGATTTGGTTGTTGCCAGAAATCAACTGAGATAGTTGAGCGCACAACAATTTTGGAAATTTTGGTGTTAAACAATGGCATAATAATGTACATTAAAGGTGGAACGTCCCTTTGAAAGAATTTTGTGGTATTCAAAATGTCTATGGCATGGTTAGTCTTCTTCTTACTAGGCCATTTATTCCAGTGATGTCGAATCATGACGAGTGTTTTAGGAAAGTTGGATCATTTTCTTAGTTGAAAGTCTTAAAGAGTTAAAGGTAGTTTTGTCTAGACGTCTAGTAAAAAATATATGAAAAAAAAAAATACTCGAAACTCTGAAAATGGGGTGGGACATTTCTCGTGACATTTGGCATGTGACGATTCTTATATTTATTTTAAACAAATAACTGAAACTATGAAAAGAAGATATTTGAAATATGAAAGTAACATTGACTTATTACTTGGGGGATGTTAACTTTATAGGACCAGAGTTCTTCTATATATATATATATATATAGATATATATATATATATATTAAGCCCCATTTGGTCTCCATTATTTAAAATTTTAATGGTTGGAATAATTTTTTTTTTAAATGTGTGATTAAAAAAGAATAATTTTTTTTAAAATTGCGTGTAATATTATTTTATTAGACAGTGTGTGATTAATAAGAAGAGAGAAAAATGAATTAAAATTTTAATGATGACCAAAAAGGGATTAAGCCCCCCTTTTTTCCAAATAGTGAACCGGTTGGGATGGTAAACATGATCTTTGTTTTGAATCTTTTTATTTTATTTCCTCCCAAAAATTCTCATTTTATTTTATGGGGTAGTAACTTATGCTGTGTTGGAAGTATAAGAGAATTGGTTGAAGTCACTGATATTCAACAATTTATTGTCATCCATTTGGAATAGTATATTGAAGAAAAGATATTGAATATAAGAATTTTGCTAGTGATACATCAAAAGAAGTACATAAAGGGGATACACCCCTTCACATTATACATAATATAATGCCCTTGTTTGGGCTCCATTAAACAAAAAATATATTTTTCTCAAAACTTATTTTCAACAACAATTTTTCGATAAAATAATATTACACGTAAACGCTAAATTTTTCTTTACATTTTAACCACAAATTTTTTAAAAAATTACTATTTCAAAATATATTTTTCCTAAAATCTCATTAAATGAAGTCCAAACAAGTAGAGTAATGTTATCTAGTCTCATTGAGATTATAAGCCCTTGTTTGTTTATTCTTTCAAAACTTTTTTTTATATACTCATTTTCAACCACACGTTGACACAATAAAATATTTTACACGTGAACCCAAAATTTTATCCTACTTTTTAATTATACATTTTCCAAATATTCATTATTCAAAACAATGTTTTTCCAAAAAAAGAGTCACTAATAGGGGCTAATTTATTTAATTTTTTCTTTGAACAAAGGTTGGAAGCTGAAAAACTAACTATATTATGGATATATCGTGGACCACAAGATACATTTTCTAAACGATGAGGGATAAATTATAAAAGGGTAAATTCTTCTAGGGTTCTCATAATTTGATGATTGTAGTGATTGTGCCCTAGTTTAATTCCCATTATTTTCAAAATATATTTTTCTCTCTCTTCTTTTCAATTACGCATTCGTTAATAAAATAATATTACACACAAACTCAATGTCTTTTATTTTTTAACTATGCATTCTCCATCAATATATTATTCAAAAATGTAATTTTTGCCAAGTAATGGAGCTCAAACAAGTAGTATCTTCAATTTTGTATCATTTTACACGCAATGTCCCCACCTAACATAAAACAGCTACTTAGATGTTAAATAGCCCATGTTTGGCACTGATTAAAATCTAAATTTTAATTTAAATTAACAATTCATTTCAACCATGTATTTTATGTGTCCCACAACTTTTCAATCACGCATTTTATCAACTTCTATCGAAATCTATTAAAAAAATTGATTTTAATCCCTACCAAACAGGGGCATAATAAGCGATACACATGTAACATTTGACTATAATGATGATATTGTCCAAAAAACAGGAGCAACATTAAGCCCCTATTTCATATAGTTAAAAATATGATTAAAAACTAAGTCAGAGTTAATAATTAATTTTAACTACAAATTTTATAGGATTCACAACTTTTCAACCACATTTTTTTATCAACTTTTATCAAAATCTTCTAAAAATTTGATTTTAATCTCTACTAAATAGAAGCTAAAATACCTTTAACGTATATATGTTTTGGTTTTTAGAATAAAAGAAATCTTTTCTGAACAATTTATTCTTTCATTTTAACATCACGTGAGTGTTGCATGAAAAAATTACATTTAATGGTGTGTTTGATGGATATTATTGAGGAAATAATGTATTTTAAATAGTGATATGATGTGAAATATGTGATTAAAAAGTAAGGAAAAGTTATTGATGTGATGAAAAATATTATTTTATTGAAAAATGTATAGTTGAAAATAAGTTTTAAAAGTATATATTTGAAAGAATGTGTATCAAAATATGATCTTTTCTGAACAATTTATTCTTTCATTTTAACATCACGTGAGTGTTGCATGAAAAAATTACATTTAATGGTGTGTTTGATGGATATTATTGAGGAAATAATGTATTTTAAATAGTGATATGATGTGAAATATGTGATTAAAAAGTAAGGAAAAGTTATTGATGTGATGAAAAATATTATTTTATTGAAAAATGTATAGTTGAAAATGAGTTTTAAAAGTACATATTTGAAAGAATGTGTATCAAAATATGAGCTAAATAAATGTTTTCCATCAAGTAAGAATACCACTCGGAAAGTATTAAGATAATGGAGATATTAATATCACTTGTGAAAGTTGGGACCTATATAGGAATTTACACATTTTTTTGGGGAAAAAAGTAGATTTTTTAATAAGTGATTTTTTTGGAGAATGTGTAATTAAAAAATAGGAAAATTTGTAAATTTACATATAAATTTATTTTATTGGAAAAAATGATTTTTTAAAGAATGAGCCCGAGCCATATTAAAATTTTCATTTTNTTTTAATAAATCTCAGATTTCTAGCTAGTTGAACTGATTGGATATTTTCAAAGCATTGTTATTATTATTATTATTATTATTATTATTATTATTATTATTATTAGCCCATGTTTGGTACACATTAAAATTTTCATTTTCATTCTTCAACTCATTCTCAACAACACATTTACTCATTTTCAACCACACATTCTTTAATAAAAATAATATATTTCATTACATTAATAATTTTTCATTCTTTTTCAACCACACATTTTTCATCAATCTATTATTCCAAAATACATTCATCCGAAATAACGTGGGTTAAACACACCCTAAAACTCAAATGAACTATAATTATAAATTAAGTGTTTATTTGACATCTATTAATTTATTCCATGATCATTTTTAATTACACATTTATACAATAAAATATTTTACACGTATATTAAAAACTTTTTCCTTACATTTTAACTACGCATTTTTTCAAGAAATCATTATTCAAAATTATTTTTCTCTACAGTAATGGTGTCGTATAGGATCTAAATAAACTTGAGAAACTCGGAAGGGCGGAAAGGGAAATATTGAGCGCGAAGTTTTAAAATTGAAATGAATGGATCTAGCACACGATCCGCACTATCAGCAAAAATCAGATGGTGCACCGTCGATTCATTTCCTATCAACAGTTACGATTTTCCTGAACGAACTCATCGCGGATTACAATTCTCTACCGTCGATTAACCATTCAAATCCAACGTCTGTCCATCATTCCCACTCGTGTTTCCCAAATATTTATACGAACTCCCCACAGCTTTTCTTCCTTAGTGCATCAAGCATAATTTCATCTCACAATTTATCAATTTAACTGAAGTCACATAGAAGGAGAAATGTCAGGAAGAGGGAAGGGTGGCAAAGGTTTGGGAAAGGGTGGTGCAAAGCGGCACCGGAAGGTTCTGAGGGATAACATTCAGGGCATAACCAAGCCGGCGATTCGGCGTCTGGCTCGTAGAGGTGGAGTCAAGCGTATAAGTGGGCTAATCTATGAGGAGACCCGTGGGGTTCTCAAGATTTTCCTTGAAAATGTAATCCGTGATGCTGTTACCTACACTGAGCATGCCCGCCGCAAGACTGTCACTGCCATGGACGTTGTCTATGCGCTCAAGAGACAGGGCCGAACCCTCTATGGATTTGGTGGTTAGGTCTATATGGTTTGGGATTTGAATGTTGTATTCAGGTTAGTATTTCGTATTATCATTAAATGATTGTAATACGATCCGTTTTGGATCATATGTCATTCCATTGATATCAAAATTTGTGCTTTACTATTTCATATTTTCAGTGTTCTGTCTGTTTTAAGATTAAAATTATCTGTATATTCACCTGGGCTAATCAAGAACATTTTTAATATTAATTGGATCAAACCTGGCATATATACTTTGATGAATATTTTAGGCGCTTCAGTTTTTGGCTTTCTTTATTTTTTTGATTTTTCTATAGTCACCGACTTGTAAATAATTGTAAAAGTTGGGTCAAATAACCATTTTCATACACTTTGCAATTTTAATTTTTGACCAAAACTAGAGTTTTAAAATAAATATTTTAAATTACAATCAATAGATTACCTAAATTACTCATTATATTAGAGTGAATTCATTCTCACTTTTTAGACGCAAAAAATTCTAAACCAACGATATAACGGCATGTTACCTTTTAAATGTTTGAGTGTTTTAATTAATTTTATATTCATATCACTTAGTATTCTCTTATATTCATATGAAAATTAATTTAAATAAATTTTAACTGTATTTTGAGTGAAATTGATTATTTGTGACTCAAAACGGCATGTTGTTAGAAACGGTTCAATGATGTTTTAATTAATTTGGTGTTCGTTTCATTGTATATTCTCTCGTATTTATATAAAAATGAATGTAGACAAGTTTTCACGATATTTAGAGTGATATTGAGACTTTGTAGCCCAAAATGTCAAGCAGTTGTTTTAAATATTTTGTTGTTATTTCAACTAATTTCATATCTGTTTCATTTTATTTTCATTGGCTTGCACAAATAAAAGCCAGTTTCATTACATTTGAACATCAATGATTATACAAATTTCATGCAATAATGACCAATACCGTTGTTCTGTGAGTAAACTACATTTTACTTACTACGAACAAAGGTAAGTAACTCAAATTTCATATATTTCAATTATAAGATAAGATACTCAACAAATTAGCTCATTTAACTTGTATAAGTCTTCTAGATGTTTCAAGATTTGATCGATTTATTTTGGAGTGAAATCAAGGTCTCGTGACTCTAAATGACATACTGTTTTGAACAGCTAGATGTCGTTTTAACTATTTTTATGTTCATATCACTTTATGTTCACTCGTATTCATATAAAATGACCTAATACAAGTTTTCACTATATTTGAATATTGTTTCGTCAGTAAATTACACTAAATTTCAGAATAAAGAAAAATGTAAGTAGCAAGTGTGATATTTAAAATATAGCACGTTTAGTCGTTCAATGTGTACCAATCACGTTGATGTTTCAAACACTGCTTTACTAGTTTCAAAGTGAAATCGCTACCCCATGAACCAAAACAGCATTTGGCCGTTTTAAACGTGTTAACTACATTTCGACATTGTGATCAACATATTTTTTCAAACTATAGCGAGTCACTCCATAATTCGGTAGGAAACTACAGTACACTGACAATAAATAAATACGTAAGTAGCAAGTATAGTATCCAAAACATTGCATATGTAGTCGTTCAATATGTGCCAGTCACGTATGATATTTCAAGCATTGATTTATTAGTTTCAGAGTGAAATCGATACCCCGTGACCCAAAACGACATCTGGTCGGTTTAAATGTATAACTGATGTTTCTACTCATTTAATGTTCGTTTCAATCCATTCACGCCCGTAACCACATGAAGGTTTAGGGATGAAAGTTTTAACTACATTTAGACGTCGCGATCGGCACATTTGCTCAAACTATAGTGAGTCACTATATAATCCAATAGAAAACTGCACTACACTAGACAATAAAGAAAATGTAAGTAGCAAGTATGGTATCCAAAACTGGCTTAATCGCACAAAACGTCAATACGTTTGGCATATAGTGTGCAAAACGTCCTTACATTTCAAATTTTTGCATTTCCCCCCTATTTCAATGTTTCATTGTGGAAAACGTTATTTTTAACGTTATTTTCACCTATTTTTAATGTAAAATGACCAATATACCCTCGTATATATATATAACAAAAAAGAAAAGAAAAATAAAGAATAAATTGCAATTTTACTCCTAAACTTTTTTAAAAAAGCAAATGAGTCCAAAATTTATGAAAAAATATTAAAAATAACAAAAAGAAAAACTCTTTCAAAGGTAAGGGATATTTTATGATACAATTATATTTATGATACATTTCCCACAAAATACAATTATATTTATGATATTAGTAATTAAATCAAAAATAAAAAATTGATCCCCTTCTATCCCACCCTCATCCAGCCTCTGATCTAAAACCACCGCCACTGTGTCGATCGCCACCGCCATCAGCTTCTAGTCTCCACCGCCACTAGCTTTCTATCGTCATTGCCACCAGCCCATCGTTGCCTCAAACTCCACATACTACCCAATCCAACACTTCTGTCGCTAATCACCTCCACCATCTGCTACAACCGTGATAACTGCAATACTCAACCCACTTCATAATCGTCGCCTGTTCTTTGCCCAATTCTAGATTCACGCTCGACCTCTACTCTTCTCCAACCATTGCTCCATATTTTTCCTAAACTCACAGTCACAACCACACAAACAGCCCATATGACCACTGCATCCGTCAGCCTCCATCACCATCACCCACAATTTTTCCCAATATCTACACACAATAACAATCAGAAAATAGATACGGCTACTAGAAGCATAAAAGGTTGTTGATTTTTGGTGTATAGTTGAAATTATTGGCAAAAAGAGATGCCCAACCACTCGTTACAAATTCCATCTCTCTTTTTCGTCTCCTGAGTTGGGACTTTTAAAGAGATACAGATACTGAAGGTCTTCTTGAATGCTCATCGCGTAGGGTGGGGGCGGTGAATTCGTAATCAAAATTAACGTGGCTGATGGTAGCAGGAAATGGATTTTCTGGTTTTGATTTGGGCGTGAGGTTGGGGGTAGGTGGGCATAGGGGGTTGTTGAAGAAGATGGACTTGGGTGTGGGGAGTTGATTGATTTGGTATTTTTAATTTTTTGATTATTTATTTATTTATTATAATTGTAATGTATATGAAAATAAAAATTTAACTTTTTGCCCTTTAAAAATTATTCAGAAGGGAGAAATAGTTTTTTTGTTATTTTTAAAATTTTCATAAATTTTAGACTCATTTGTCTTTTTAAAAAAGTTTAGGAGTAAGATTGTAATTTATTCTTTATTTTTATTTTCTTTTTTGTTTATTTATATATGATGGTATATTGATCATTTTACGTTAAAAATAGATGAAAATGACGTTTTCCGCAATGAAAAGTTGAAATATGGGTGAAAATGCAAAAATTTGAAACGTAGGGACATTTTGTGCGATTAAGCCATCCAAAACTAGTAAAATAGTGTTTGATACATTATACATGATTCGTATACATTGAACGACTACACGTGCTATGTATTAGATACCATACTTGCTACTTATGTTTTTCTTTAAGAGCCTATGCTTGCATTTTGGTAAAAACAGGTTTTTCCTACTTGTGAGACCTCAGAAAGACACTGGACATTCCAATCCATATTTGAACTCATTGGGATAATATATTACTACATGTATGGTTTTGAGGGGAGTGGGATCAAGACCACGGCGCACGACGGAGGGGTCTCCACACCCGCTTCGCGTAGCGCAGAGATTAGATCATTTGTATTTGCAAATGAGCAACATAATATATAAGGGGAAAAGTGTTCGTTGGAACGAATGTATGTTTGTTGAATAAAAAATGTTAACTTCTAGCATGCACAACTCTTTAAAATATACACATAAATTAGAATTTCCTTTCGGGAGCGTTGCCCCGGAGCCCCCATGAGGGGCGCTGCCCTCTCAACCTCCGCGACCTGATCGGTCAGGTCGATCCCCATTTCGAAGCGGCAAACTATTTGCATAACAACAATAAACGAATAAATAAATTATGAAAAAATATCTAACAATTTTTTAATTCAACTATATAAAATTGTTAATTTATTTTAATGTTATTGAAAATTGAGATCATTCTATACATATCTTTATTGCTAAAAAACAAAGTATAGATACAAACTCACCCCTAAAGGCATATATATTAAATTTGCATTCCATATGAACCCACGTCTTCTTTATGGTCTTTGTTGCTTTTCTTGGGCACCCATTTTAACGAAAAGCTTAACTCCCCAAGTTAAAGACCAACCGACCAAACAATTCTCATGCGCTAGACGACAAAATCCACCGATTCAGTTCCCTCTTTAGGACGTCTTCGGATTCTCCTCGTAAGATAAGTTTTAAGGAACGTATTGTCACTCGTCTTTCTCTCTCAGCCACAAATTCTCTACATAAAATTTTCATAATTAATAAAAAAAGAAAAGAGAGAAAAGAACTCGTATAAATCGTCACCTTCGTATATATAAATCTATTAACTCTCCTCTCAGCATTTTGAATTGGAGCTACTAATTTTATAATTCAAAATGCCCTCAACTTCAAGTGGAGATAGCAGCATTGATGCAGGCTCTTTCGAGGCTTTCTTTGATGGCTGGATTGTTCGTCACGAAAATTTTGTTGATGAGCTACTCAGAGCACAACAAAGTTATGATGAGTCTTGGGAGGATGCAATCCGGGGCCTTATTTATCGAGTTCTGGCTCATCTACAGGAGTATTATCAAGAAAAGTCAAGACTGATTCGAAGGGATGTATCTCTAGTGTTTTCACCACCTTGGTTCACTGCATTGGAAAGAACCTTTTTTTGGATTGCAGGATTCAGGCCCCAATTGGCATTTTCTCTGGTGATCAGATCCGTGAATGATTTTACTGAGGATCAATCCCAGAGAATTCAAAGGTTGACGCATGATGCAGAAATGGAAGCAGAGGTGCTGGCTGAGGAGTTGGCAAGGGTTCAAGAGAGTGTGGCGGCCCCACCGGTGACTGAGCTGGCGAAGCAGGTAGGAAGAAGGGTGGTGAACGGTGGCGAAATAAGATATTTGGATGCAATGCCCGAGGCATTGAAGTCAAAAATGGAGAATTTGCTCATTGGTGCGGATTCGTTGAGGAGTAGAATAGTTCAGGAGGTAGTGGAAATACTGAGTCCCGCACAAAATATGAGGTTCTTGGGTGATGCAATTCAGCTCCACCTTAGGATCCGGGAGCTGGGCCGGCAGAGAGAGGCGGAGGCAGAGCAGCTTCAGCACGAGAGAGATGGGTGGTAGACAATTTCTATATAGCCAGTTACATACAAACGAAGAACGGCTATGTTAATATTTAGTAGTTTCTATGTTGTGAAATAATCTGATATCCACTCTCGTTTGTATATACATCAAACTTGAGGGGCAGATTAATTTGCTTGATATTTTGTGTATTAAATATTATTGTCTAATGTGTTTGTGCTCTTCAGAGATGAAAAATAAAGAATATTTACTACTAGTATAATTGGGTAATTCAGTTAAGAGTCGATTGATCACCGGAACTTACATCGGAGTACGATTTATTCGTAAGTTGCAATAAAGGAATTAATTATATGGAATTTTTCGAGAACTATCAAGTTTTGGGTCCAAGGAAAAGGCAAATGACACGAGTTCCAATTGAATAGTAATGAGCATTTTTGAAACTAGGGGGATAAGTGATAAACTGGGTCTCAAAACCATGTAGGCCTGACTCTGTTTTGTTGGCCATCATCAGTTTCTTGAGATGAGTAACGACTGTGGTTTTGTTACTCCGTGGTTTGCCTAATTGGGGGATAATATTCCAATCGATGACAGGTTGTCCAGCCCACGGACAAGGAGCTGCAATTAGTGGGTATTTTGGCGCACGGTGCATTGAGCTAACAGTTGGGTAGCACAGACCACGGCCAACGTGCACAGAATGATGTGGTGACTCTTCATATAGACATTTAAGCCAAGTGTCAACTGACTGTGACTTGGATTGATGGGCAGATTGTGTTGTGTGCCGCCTCAAATTCTTGGTCCATCTATTGGTATTGGGCTTGTGTCAAAACCGGATCCCTGACCCAAATGTTACCTTCTTGGTCTTATGATCTGGCCCTACACTTGGTCAGATCTCCACCGTCTGATTATGACTCTCTCTCTGCCTTAAGTGGCTTCTCGATGCTTCATTTGATTAGACGGTTCAGTGCCTTTTATGGGAATTCTCTCTATGTTAGGGTTTTCATTCTCTTATGCCATTTCTGTAAATCTTAGTGATTCTTTGTGAAATCTTTTGTATAAATCTGAGTGATAAGGCATGCACTACACTTTTTGTATAATCTGTGAGATTGTGTATATTCTAAGTGATTTGAGGTTAGAGAAATTGTGAAGAAATCTCTGATTTTTTCATACATTGTATATCTTCTTGGTGATTTTAGTGGAGCTAGAGTTTAATTTCTTTGTGTGGATGCTCATCGGCTGAGTAGGCCTAAGGCTGAACATTCGGACCCTTTTCAGTGAAAAATCATTGTGTTCTTTATTTTTCTTGCGATTACTGATCTTTTTATGTTCTTTGTGAACTGGGACCAACAGTTTGCTTGGTAGGCAATTGGATTTGTCGAGATGGCCAAGCTTTGCTGGACCAACACAACGTAATACCAAAATACAGTCCTAGGATAAGGTGGACACCTCAGTATAGACAAAAATTGTAAAATAATCTTTGCATCCAGAAAGTGGACTAAAATTCCATTACCATAAAAAAAGCCTTGCCTCGAAGGAATCCATGCCTGAATTGAAAACAAATTCATCAGTGCTACTATTCAAAATTATGTCAGTTAAGAGGAGGATCGCATTTGTCTGGTACTAGACCGGTAATGTGCGTAATGTAACAAAATGAAATTACATAAAACTATAATGCTAGTTGGCTATTATTTCTCTAATTCCGTTTTTGTTGAAAGAAGATTTTCTATTGATTTTGTACTTCGATTAAAATCAACAAGTTCTGTAAATACTTTCCCTTGTGCTAGATTAAAGGCGTTTCTCGAATAATCAAAGTTGTGTCGACTTACAAGACATGTCACATAGTACTCAGCTAAATAGAAGCTCAGCAAGAGATTACTGAAGGTCAGTTCTTCACTTAGACATTGCCTATTCCACATATGCCCATTGAGACGATGAGGCCATGCCATTGGATCCTCGCCTGAACGTTGAGAGATCACCTCTTATTGCAGTGTATTTTCGAGGCAATTTGAATCTTATTTGATTGGCATCTTTCACAGACCTTGCCTAGGCTAAAATACACCATACATTTGACACATTTTACAGCTCAGCAGCCTCAATCAACTTTTCACTTTGTGCAAGCCTATGACGACGTGGTGCTTAGGGTGATTGCTTTTCACCCCATGATCAGGCGTTTAAGGATCATAGGCCTATGATAGATAGGGATTTGTACATTTGAGCTTCTGGGTTGTTAGGATAAAGTCACGTGTCAAATATTCAATGAGCCCCGTTCTCATTTCTCTTAATATAAATACTTACACATAGTGACTTTAAAACATGATAAACTTTTGCTAATCTTACAATAATAATCTTGGTATTGTTCTCTTCAACTCGACACCCATATTTCGTTAATTGTCTCTCTCACACACAAATATCTTTAAACGGTGACTTGAGGGTCGGAGCATACACGATCGTCGTACCCTGTTGGAGCTACAGTCACATGAAAACTTTTGTCAATTCCTACTAAAGTCGCCAAAGTTGAGCTCTTCTATGACTTTATTTCCTTCTTCTGATATCTATTGGGCTAAAGAAGTGTGTTTAATGCAATACAATATTGAGAAAGTTTCATTACTAAGACATTAAATATGACATATTTCAAATCTAAGAAATAACATTTACTTTTTCAAAAATCAAATTTAATTTAAATTTTATTTATTAAATAAATAATTAAATAATATTTTACTAAATAAATATATTAAGGTTATATAATTTATGGTCACAGATGCAACAATCACAAATAACAAATTTTTATAGGTTACAATTTATTTATCGGTCACAAATTAAATAAATTAATTAGTTACATATTATTTTTTGGTCACAAATTATAAATTTTATGAGTCACAACTTATTTTGTGGTCACAAAATATCATATTAATTGGTCACAAATTATTTTTAGGTCACATATTATCAAATTATTAGTCACAATTTAACAAATTTTTAGGTTAAACAATATTTATTAGTTATAATTTACCAAATTCTGAGTAAACAATTATAAAGTTAGTCACAATCACACATTATTATAAGTCACATATTAATTCCACCGATTACCCATAGCCAGGAATAGAATAATTGAGAGAAATATATAAATTAACAATTTATTAGTCACAACACCAGTAGTAGCCCCACCAGAACCACCACTTACACCACCACTGACACCACTAGCACCATTATCACCTATCGACAATGATCGCCATCTCCATTGTCACCACGGCTAGCACCACCACCACCACTGCCATCTCCTCAATCTCTATCTACAATGCACAACACAACACCACACCATAACCACCACCCCCACCAAAAAATCCACCAACTCGTCGCCACCACCACTTCTTGCACCACCACCTCAAAAATCAACACAAAACATGCTGCAAAATCACTACAAAAAAAACCATGACAAACCGACAAGAAAAGTTCAGAAGACCACTAAAAATTGCCGTTGTGATCCAGTCACAAGTTACAGGCAAATGCAACGCCGAGTAACCCAAACCCAAAACCACTACATCGTGCCTCAACTTCTCCCACAGAGGCTCTATTCGTGGGCGCTGCATCCGCGAACAGAGGCGCAATGCGGCGCTGCAGTTGGACGATCTATAACCACGCCTCCAGTGCCACCCATCAACGTCGCATGCAGAGGTGTGGCGTAGCGAGTGGAGTATCGCTTCGTACAACTCCTCATTCTGTTACCGGAGGTGCCATGTCGCGCAAAGTTGATGTTTTGCAGGAGAAGAGGTAGGATATAGAAGAGAGAAGGGAGAATGTTGCGTTTTTTATATCGCAAGTGTACGATATCATAACAAGCAGTATAGTGGACTTTTGAGTCCAGATTTTGTTCTCACTAGGACTATACTTTAGGATTTAATTTAATTTTTTGAACTCCTATTTAATTAAAGCAAGTAAATAATTATGATGTCTGTTTTTATTTTTTCTAACTACTTTTAACTAATCGATGACTGTGATAAAAGCATATGCATGTATTTATCCCTCAGGCTTTCACTTTTTCCTCCTGTTTTCTTATCAGCTCTCTGCGTGCATATATTGTATATATTTTCCCTTTTTTTCCACTCTGTACGTGAATGTGTGTGTCTATATATATATATATATTCACCTCAAAACAGCCACCAAGTTTGACTCCAAAAAGTGCTTCCTTTTTCCCCGTTTCTCTTATTTTTCTTTATTTCTTTCTGGCAGCCTCTTTCTTCTCTCTCTCTCTTTTTTTTTTATTTTCTTTCTTTTAGCTGGCAGCCGTTTTTTACCTTTTTCTTCCCAGCCGCCCGTGTTCTCTCTTTTCATCCCTGTATATGTATATAATCTAGTATATATAGGTTTAATTATGGGCAACCAATTAAAAAAATATTAATGCTATATTATTCTTCAAATTCTTGGTCTTTCGAGATAATGAAATTCATTCCTTGAGACAAATTTATTTGTTCAACCCATGTCTTCTTTGATTCAAATCAAGTATTTTACTTTCAAAAGTATGAAATTCAATCTCCAAACTTTGCATCCAATGGTCAATTTAGTCTCCGTATTTTGGATTTTGTCATTTTTTTTCTCTATTTTCCATTCATTTCTTCAATTTTTCATCAAACATAAAGTTTTGTCTACAAAATGTAATATAACATAAATTATGTAGAATTTTATCCAAAAAATAATAAAATTTTATCATTCAGGGCTTTGAATAATTGTAGAAACTACATTTATCACAGAGTGCGGCTGTGGTTATACGGGGAGAGAAAGACGAGATTGGAAAATAATTAGAGTTTGGTAGGATAGATAGTAGTGGGTTAGATATGTAAAATAATTTTTAATATTATTAATATTTACAATTTTAATTTATATCTGATTTTTGAAAGAAAAATTTATAATTCTTAAATTTGAATTGACATCTTAAAAACACTCAATTCATATAATTTCCACTACAATATTTATTGTTAGTTTTCGAATTATTTGCCTTAATTTTTAATATCCAATGCAGCTATTGTAATGTTACTGCATAGACGTGCATATTGTGTTCTTTTCAAAATATGAACTTGTTTATTAAATATAAAACCGTTGAAAATTTAACTTCGTTATATATATTATCCACTCGAAAGCATTGAGAATAAGCCTATCCAACTCCTTTCGTTAAAGAATTATTCAAGATGAATAGCACATACACCTAAAGATGATAATCATAATCCTAATGATAGTTGTATTTTACTCGTTTCTCCAAAAGATTTTTTTACGCTGTAGTGGCCTTAAATCACTTTTTGCTACATAGCGAAAAACAAATATCACTTGAAAAGATCAAGACTAAGATTGAATTCAATATAGGGAAACAGGGAAAAAAAATAGCAAACTATAGATGCGTATTTTGAGAAAGAGGAGAAGTGAAAAAAGAAGCTGTGAAGTTATTTCTTTTTCAAGAATAAGTTGTGAATTTGAAATAAGAGAATAAAAAGAATTTATCATATTATAAATTTTTATATATCGTTTTAATCAATTAATAATTTATATATTTAATTGGACCTATAGAAGTACAAATAAAACTATTATCTATCTATTTAGCGAGAATATTAATAGTATATTGGCTCAGTTCAAACTAAAAGATTTTATTATTTAAGCGCTATTATTCATTTAACTCGTATTGATTTATTAAAATCCTAATGTATTAACAAACAATCATCTTAAAGCTACTATATATTCGTGAAACAAAGGGGAAATTGAAATTTCAAAAGTGCACGATAAGCGTATGGTCAATATGTATATATTTTCTTATTAAGTCCCAATTTGGTGAGGATTAAAATTAAAATTTTAATAAAAGTCAACAATTTATTTCAACTATATATTTTATAGAAATCATTACTTTTCAACCTTATATTTCATCAATTTTTATTCAAATCTGCTACAAATATGATCTTAATCTCATCAAACTAATGTTAAATATATGTGAAATAAATTCATGAGATATAACAAATTGCATAATAAATAGCATTTTATCACGTTCGTCCAAATTTCCATAAATGACAAAGCTCTCTATTAGAAATTAGAGTGTAGTACAATTGTAAATACTTTTATTTATTTATTTTGTAATCATGCTGAATGCTATGGTCTAATCTTGCAGACCAAACATTGCATGTACGAAATTACCCTCAACGCTAGCTACTGAAGTCCTGCCGAATTGTCCTCTAATTTCTTCTTCTTTAGTTCATTACTGGTTGATCTCCACCTGAAGAAAGTACCAAAAAGTTCCTCCATATCCTCTAGGGTTCTCCCTTGTGTCTCAGGCAGCAACGTGTAGAAGAAAATCCAAGCCATAATTGCAACCCCCGTGAACAGAAAGAAAGCTCCTCCAATTGTAATGCTCTTGTACAAGGATATAAATGACATCAGCAGTACGCCACTAACCAATCTATTCATTGCGACTCCCAAACCGCACCCTTGGGCCCTTAGCCTCAACGGGAAAATCTCAGAGCTATAGACCCACGCAATGGGGCCCATCCCCATTGAGAAAAATGCTACACACGATAATGTCATGAGGACGCACAAGGCGATGGCCCAAGTTACCTTTTCATTGGGAGAGTGATCAATTATTGTCAATCCAATGGCTAGACCCATGAGAGAGATTATCATACCACCGCAACTCGTGAGGAGCAAGACTCGCCGTCCAACCTTGTCTACCAAAAATGTAGTCACTAGGATAAAGACTGTCTTTGAGACTCCAACAGCTATAGTGGCGAGTAGCTTGTCTTTGTCATTTCTAATACCGGCTTTTTCATAAATCTTGGGACTATATAAAACAACAGCATCTATGCCACTCGCTTGTTGAAAGAAATGTATGCCAATGCCCACCAATAAAATGTGCTGGACAGTACGTGAAGGGTGAAGAAACATTTCCTTCCACACGTCTTCACCATGACTTCGTTTAGGGACAGTAACCACATCGTCATTGCAATTTAATGGCAATCCTACCGCCTCTTTAATATCAGCTAGTCTCATTTGCGACTCTTCTAACGAGTCCGAAGTTTTGTCTAAAACTTTTTTTGCATCGCCTAAACGACCTTGCATGACTAGCCATCGTGGCGACTCTGGCATGGCTATGACACCTAGAGCTAGAAAAATTGATGGAATTGCACCAACACCAAGCATAAGTCGCCACCCCAAGCTTGTTGGAAGCGGGGAAAATGCAAAATTTGATACATATCCTAACAATACACCTGCAAGACAGATTAAACAGTCGATCACCAAAGACTAAAAATTAGATAAAAACGACACTAGAGTTCCATCATATATTCTTAAACACGTGGTTTGTCCACAACTCAAGATAACAAATTTTAATTTAAACAACATTTTTTTTTAAACCTCTGTAAGAGTAGCAGTATAAACAAAATAGTTATTAGGATTTCTTAAACTAGTATTTTTTATATGGAGGGGAAGTAGATAAAGGAATTAGAGGCTATGTTCGTGTAAAATTATTAGTAACTTTTTAAGAGGAATAATAATAAATTCAACAAAAGTATGGTCAATTCATTGTTCATATTCCATAAAAATAGGCTTGTTTTCATTTCCATACAGATTAAGAAAATATAATTAAATAATGACTTAAATAAGAATATTTCATATTTATTAATAATAAAACATATTTATAGAAATATATTAAAAAAATAATTATACTCTCAAAAAATTATCTTTTTTAGTAAATAGAAATAGATGGACATAGAAAAGCATCAAATTATTAGATCGGTCCACTCAAGTGCTCGTGGCCATAAATTCAAAAGAAAGAGGACATGTGATTGGCCGAAATAGCAATTTGTACTCGATTCACGTGTTAGACCAGACCAATAGGGACAAGCATATAAAATGGATCTAATTGGGTGGGTTGTTGTCACTGTATCAGCCAAACTTTCTGAAATAAAAAATAATAATATATTATCTTGGTAACAAATTTTAATGCATAAATGATTGTTCTTCAAGGACAAAAACAATAACACCAGAAGGAACAAAAGAGAAAGAAATTAATTACAAGAATATAATTAACAGATATAGTATTAATAATCGTTGACTAATAATTGTCGCTAACATTTGAAATTAATTTCAACGCAACTCTTGGCGTTTCCTATGCTATTGCACATGAAGGGAATAATACCAACTCTCCAAATATCGAAATAAGATTAAAAATAAGTCATTAATCAACCGAAAGCTAAGTTGAGAGACGGGTCAAAATGACTTTTATGCGAATAGAAAAATAATTGAAATTAGGCATTTGAGGAAAAGAATCTAAACATTAACTTTGGCGAACCCTAGAGGCCATTGGGAGTTTTGGGATAAGTGTCGATTTTGAATAATTCGATTTTGGATAATTTTATTGAACATCACTATAGGTACAGGAAAAAACAACTAAAAATAAACAAAAATTACATTTGAAAAGTTTTCATTGGAAGAAGAAGAAAAAATAAATAAAAGCAGGCAAACACAGCACCCTGTTAAAATTCTGTAGGTTTATTGAATTTTATTAGGCCCCTGTTTAGTGATTTTAATCAAGTCAAAGTCAATATTTAATTTTAATCACATTTAATGTCATTCACAACTTTCTAGTCACACATTTTACGAAAAATTTGATTTTAATTCTCATCAAATAAGGGTTAGTTGTGGAGTAATTTTTTGGTTGTGAGTAAATTTTTTAAGTTATTGTAATTTTATTTTATTTTTTGAGATTTTTCAAAACTTTTTCTCTTATGCATTTACTTGCACTTCAAATTTATAAGTAAATAGTCACAAATAACATATATCTTTTTAATGCGTATGTACGTACCAGCGTTGATGAATACTTCAGGGAAAGAAGTAAGGAATCCACGTGATGACGCTGGAGCTACCTCAGCGGCGTACACCGGAGCTATCATCAGAGCATACCCAACTCCGATCCCGGCGACAAACCTGCCGACCATAAGAAATGCATAGTTGGTGGCGAAGCCCATTAAAAAAGCTCCGGCGAAGAAGATTGCCGCCGCGAAGATTATGGTATAACGACGGCCAATCCAGTCGGAGGTCCGTCCGGCCACGGCTGCGCCGACAAGGGCGTAGAGATTTATGGTCCCTACTAGGATCTCTATCTGGACGTCAGAGACTTTGAGATCTTTCTTGATGTATAATATTGCTCCACTCATGACTCCAGTATCTGCAACAAAAACATTCATTTTGTAAACTAAGAAATTACAAAGAACGATACTTGCAACAAACAGTATTATAATTATTACCATATCCGAGTAAGATTGATGTCATGGATGCTAAAATGGAGCATCCTAAAGCATACTTGTTTCTCTTCGGTTTCTTGGGGAGAGCCAAATCGGAAATTGGCTGCTGGGCTTGGTTTAAATCTTCGTAAACTGCATTTTTTCCTGGGTTTTGGTCAGCCATGAGGGAAAGAAGTGGAGGCTATGTGAGCGATGAGTTTAGATGAGCAATAATTCAAGTCTTGTTGAGGGTGTATATATATATATATATATATATATATATATAGTGTTTTCTCCTTTTTCCGTATGGATAGAGACAAAGAGTGAAATTATTGTATATCTACTTGTACACACATAATATATATACTCATTAGTTGAACAAAAACGTGGTAAAAATAAAGGTCAATCAAATTTGTGAGGTGTCAAAATATTAGTGGAGAATTACGTATACTAATACTTCGATATTGCGAGGTGTCAAAATATTAGTGGAAGAGAGTCAAAGAAACAACAGGATTAGGACAGTAAATTTTTTTTAAAAGGGAAATTTTTATTTCTGGATTGCAATTAATGCTCACTCTCTGTCAAAGGAAAAATATTAATTTAGGCCCGTTCTGTACAAGGAAAAATGTGATTGAGATGAAATCATGGAGGTATGTTTCCACAAAATTGCATAGCCAATGGATATTATGGACTGCAATTATGGAATTTGAATTGATTTATCCATTACTGATTTATTTACATACCAATACTTCTACATTTCCGTTTATTAACCGCTAAGGTATATATGGTACTTGGATAATAAGATCAATGAAGGTATATATATATATTATGGACTGCAATTATGGAACGTGAATTGATTTATCCATTACCCATTTATTTACATACCAATACTTCTCCATTTCCGTTTATTAACCGCTAAGGTATATATGGCACTTGGATAAAAAGAAATTGGATAAGATCAATGATATAAAAAAAATCGAGGAATATAAGTTTGTATACAATATTATTCAATAGCGTGCCCCAACTATATTATCGTAGGAAAAGAACTAAAGTTATTGGGGGTGTCCTTAAATGAGATTTTGATAAATTTAAAAAATTCTTCTTCTCAATTGAGATTTTAATAAATTTTAATGAACAAGACTAGTATTCGCCCCACAATGTGCAAGATATATAATGCACACCGCTGACATGACAAGCAATGTATATATGTATTTATACTTTATCCCCTATCGTTGACATCGCAACAACACACATTGTCACAGTAGAGGTGGACATTATGACCTCCTGCACACTGTGAGCAAGATATCAGTTCCGTTTTAATGAAATTCATTAAAATTTAGATTTTTTCAATAATTCATGAATTTATAAGGATTTCATTATTTGAAAGATTTAGATGGATTTCAAGTTTAAAAATACATATAACAAAAATCATTTATGAAATTTCACAATTTTTAATAAGATTTTTATAGATTTTGTGAAAATTTATTCAAATCTACGAAATTCAGTAGAAATTATAATATTTCAAAATCCATTAAAATCTTATTTGAAGACATGTATAAAAATATTTTGTAATTAATATGAATATATAATACTTTTTAATTGTATTCCAATGTTTTTCGGATTTTCTTTTCTAGTCCCACCATGATATTTATTTTATAATTTGGGTCTATCAATTAACAATAAGCTATTCCACTATGTGAGGGCCTCTTCACTTCAATATAATCTTTCATTTGTGAGGGGGCAAAATAGCAAGACATTAATAATTATTTGAGTTTTTGGTCACATTCTTTATTCGATTTCCTATACTCTTATCAGTGTCAAAAGATCGAAGAGACTTTTCCCACACAAAAGTCATCAAGACTTTATTTTAGGTACTCTGAAGTTTGTGCTCCACTCAATCCTACACTTCATCGATTTATTTTCTTCCTTCTCAAGTGTTCAATCACATTCCACATTTATTTGATCATTTATTGGTCTTCAGTAATTTACCTACTAAACTTTTTCTCTAAGGTTTTTTTTTTTTTTTACTTGACTATGTCCATTGCAGTTGTATTTTAGTTGAGTGATTACCTAATTTCCCACTAACAATACCCTTATCTTGCATTGTCAATTTTTTTTTTTTAAGTGTTGCACAAATAATTGAAAAATGCGATAAATAAATTCGTCAAATGCAAATTGCGAAAATCTCAAAAATTAAAAAAATGAGATGAAGCGAGCTGTTCGGATGTTAATTTGACGGTACTTATGAGATTTATGACCTACCAAAACGTGGGGATGAAATTAACGAAGGAAAAAGGGCCCTGAAATTTAAAATAAAATAGTTGAAAAAAGAAAATCTGAAATAAAATATACTATCTTTTACAAATTGTTAAGCCCATGACACCAGTAGAAAAACGAGACATACACATGTAATAAGATTGTGCCCGTCTAGAGTTGGCCAAAAAAAATCCGTCCTACATGGGGCCAAAAACCCACCCCGCGGGGCGGGGCACGAACCCGTCCCTTGAAGAAAAAAAAAATTAATTAACTATAAAAAAATAATTAATTAATTGAAAATTAAAAAAAATAAAAAACAAACAAGCAAACGAGGCGGGAAATAGGGCATGCCCGCGCCCGCGCCCCTCCCGGAGCCCCGCCAGCCCCGTCTAAGGCGGGGCGGGGGTGCCTCCCCCCGAACCCACTCCATTGCCATCACTATGCCCGTTTGATAGAATTTATTTGGAAATAATGAGTTATGCAATAATATTTTTTGAAGAATGTGTGGTGAAAAAGTAAGAAAATTTTATTGATTTTTGTGTCGAATATTTTATTGTATGAATGTGTGGTGAAGAAATGATATTGTAGCAAACAATTTAATTTTTTAAATAATGACAAACATGGCCTACATATCTATCGAACTTTTGGACTGAGACACGTGGATTCATAATGAGGCCCTTGGGTAGCTAATGAAGGTCCATGAGGACCATAATTATTTCAACACGTATATTAGTCCCCAAAGTCTTAGTTTTGTATTCATGACTAATGAATGACTTATATTTCTTCGCTACTAGTGCTAAAATTTTTGAACGGTATAGTTTTAACCATTGCACAACCTTTCTAGCTTCTCCGTTGTCCGGAGGTCAAACTAGAGTAGAAATGGCTCCATATATTCTTTCAATTCCCAAAGAGATTCGACCATGGATGCTCTTTAAATCTGGGGTCTTATTGTAACGAATTTTCTCTCAATTCTGTAATAAGTTTTGGACCTCAGATACTCTTTCAATCTAAGTTCTTTGTTATGTGGGATACTCTTTTAATTCCATGATATTTTGGACCTCAGATAATCTTTCTATTCGAGGCATTTGTTGTGAGGGATACGCTTACAATTTCATAATGATTTTGGATCTCACTAACCCTTCCAATCTGAAGCCTTTATTATGAGGAATATTCTTTCGATTCCATTTTGACGTGAATTTGCCTTCCATTGTGAAATAGACCACAATTGAACTGAGTATACGGATTGTTAGCCCGATGTACAACACGAATTTCTCCATCCATCCCTGTATCGAACTCAAGAAAATAATATGATTGATCACTTGACATCTTATCTTCAAGCATTCAGCTTTATTAGAGTAGACATTGATGAAATTCTGTTATTCAGATAGAAGAAATCATACACTTTATATTGCAAGTTCAGTGTGTATAAACAGACAAGAATTCAACTAACTAACTCTAACCAACTACCAGCAGTGGCGGACCCAGGATTTCGAGTCAGCACGGGCGACCGTTGATCGTCACCATTTTCAGCAATAAATATTAAGAACCCTGTTTGATACNTTTAAATATAACAATTTTCTTGTCAACCTGAACATATATAATTTTGTTGTAAAAATTAACAATATTTGTCAAATGATATTGTGATCAGGTTTTATATAATTCAAAAGAAGAGTAGGGTACTATTGCACTAAAACATCAAAAATGAAACATATATTATTTTGGAAAATTTAATCTCAAAATCCGTGGGTGGCACAATGGTCAGGTGTTCCATGTCTTACCGTTAGGTCAGGGTTTCGATTCCTCTCCCTTATTTTATTTGATTTTGGCAAAAATTGTATAAATAAAAATATTTCATAATAAAAACATTGGAAAGGAATTCGAAACTGAGACCTATCACTTCAATATACAAGTGCTAGTCAATTGAGCTACAAGAAATTTTTGAAAGCAATGGAACTTATCAGGTATATAATTAGAACATTTATTCATTGT
>CAIGRP010092267.1:0-26166 GCA_903798385.1 Fraxinus cuspidata | reverse complement strand
TAAAGAGAACATACCCTAAGTTTTCATAGCCTAGTTTCTCTTGTATTTATAAGTGAAAAAGAAAACTGCTTCCACTGTTGTAAAGATCCCAGAAAAGTTGCAGAAAATAAAATGTAATGCAAATTTATAATATGTTTCAAAGGATTGGATAGGATTGCACCAAACGACAGTATGACACAAAAATAAGCTAAAATCATTATCTTGTTCTACATATCAAACATGCAATTTGGACCATGCAACATTCAACTTTGCTCTAAATAGATAAAAGAGAGACTCATAAACAATCCAAAGTAACCAAGTTGGGAAAAGAGAGTATGATTTGAAACTGCTAAGCAAAAGGATAACCGTAAACAAAGGGCTAAGTTCACAATTTCATCACAGTTCCTACTTGCAAGTTGCAACAAAAGCGTAGCAACAAATGGACACAATAAAGGCATGCGCATACAGAATCACAATTACCAAATGACGTACAACCTTGAAGAAACATCCATTAGTAAGCTACATTCTAATTTAAAAGTTACAAACTTACAGTTAAACATACTTTATACATATTATGGAGGGGCTAAAGGTCGCCCCCACTCTGATTCTAATAAAATCCCCTTAAAAGTGCTGATATAAATTACAACAACCAACTCATTATCGTCATGACAGAAAAGATGACATGTTCTTTAAAACCACTATATAAAATAAACCGACTTTTTCTACTTTTCCGTTCTACACGTGGTTTTTTGACAAGCCAAAGTGCTGCATGCAGTACCTGGTTCAGCTCAGCCTATAAGTGTACTTCACATCATTCTCTGTTTTTTTTTTGGCAAATACTATTGTCACCTCTCCGTTCTTTTCTTGTGAATACCATTGTCACCTTTCAGACGATTCTGTAACATTTTCGATCTTTCCTTTTTCTTTTTCTCCTGCACTTTTTCTTCCTTCCTTCTTTTTTTNGGGGGGGGGGGGGGGGGGGGGGGGGGGGTGGGGGGGGGGGGGGGGGGGGGGGGGGGGGGGGTGGGGGGTGTTGGCGGCTTAGTGTTTCATAATAGTTAACAAAGGAGTAATAACATGGAAAAGAACCCATTCCTCAAAAGCTTAAAATGGTTGGAGGCTTGGAACCATGACGGTACTGATGCCATCTCTAGATTTCATCAACGGCGGAAGAAAAGGAAATCTGGGTGGGTGACTTGTAGCGACTTCAGCCAATTATCAGCATCCTGCAAGAGGGAGTTTGCCAATTGATGCTGGCATCCTGCATTTGGAGTCCACGATGAAGCTTCATATTTGTACGAAGCAAGACCGAAAACTGGCAATGAAATCTTGGGAACACCATCCATCTCACTGGGATACGTAACAACTGGAGGATGCATAACCTCGATACCTGAAAAGAGTGCAAATGCAAGTTCCAAATAACGCAACATTGTGGAAGTGATCAATCAAAATGCAAAATACATCACAATAGTAAGCTGAACTCCACATAGATTTCAGATGAAGGAGCTGTAACCCATGCTTACCGCCTTACCCATTCCAATCTAAAGGATTAGAATCAATAAATAGATAGTAATATGGATTGGTTTAAAAAAAATGAATTGCTCTCAGCCACATGGATAGTTCAATACCCTGAGATGTGAATCATCCAAGGCACATTAGCATGCCGGACAGCCAACAGCTAAACCACTAATCACACAGTCACTATTGAGATAGCTCATAAAAGTCGATTCACCCCTATTCCCTCTAAAGCTTCTCTTCGGAGAATTCCTTCGCCGCACTCGACAGAAGACTCTCTAAAGCTTCTCTTAGGAGATTTCCTTCAGATCTAATCTAAAGAGCGTGAAGACATCCTTTGTAGCACACACATACATGACCACAATAATCTCTTAGAGATGTTTTGCCAAATAAAATTTTGAAAGAAAAAGATCGGAGGAAAGCCAGCAGGTGGCTAGACATTCCAAATAGAACAGAGCTTCCTGGGATTTGGTTGGAGTAAATGCTAAGAGGATGTTTGAGTAAGCTTATAAGCGAATTAAACTTCTCAGGGATTTTTTATTCTAAACATGTTTGGGTGAGCTTATAATGATCGTTTTTTCACTTATTATATATATACATCTATAATATATTAAATATCACATCAAGTGATCATTTTTTGAACGATTATAACCCTAATACGATTCAATTATTCCAATAATATCTTATTTTTCGTTTTTCAATATATATTTTATTTACAAACTGTAATATATACTATAATTAATTATCAATTAATTAACATTTACGTCCATTCCCCCTGTTATTAATCCTCAATTAATTAATATTAACATTTATTTAATGAATATTAATTAAAATTTCAAATTCAATGATGCAGTTTATTATTCACGTCCATGTATACTAATTAACATCTGTTTCACTGAATTGAAAATTAAATTATATTCATTTAATATAAATGATTTAACATTCATTGTAATGTATATATTCCTTGATATTAATTCTAAATTTATTAGCATTCAAGTTAAATCATGTATCGTATTTGACATTCCTCTTTATTTATACATTTAGTTACAATTCTAATACACGTATTGAAGTATGCATTTCACTATTTACGTGTATGTATAATAATTAACAATTATTTTCAAAGGCTTGCATTTCTCTTATGTTTAGATAGAAAGGGCAAATGAAAGATCAAATATTACATTTACGACACTTATTATAGATTTTAGAACAACATGTAACACACGTTCACTCTGACTGTCTATATATATATATATATAAGTTGACAATAGGATAGGAGTTATTGTCAAAATAAGAAACTTAATAAATGCAGTCAATGTTTGACTCCACATATCATTGGAGATAAAGAACTAAGCATTGAGGTCAAATATATAATGGCTTGGTTTTTTTTTTAAATACAGAAACATGCATGGGAAAAGAAAAAAAGGAGTGACAATGGACAATACATAATAATGAGGAGGAGTAATAATAAAACACATCCCATGCGGGTTGTGTATAAGAGTGGGAGAAAGAGTTTCAAATACCCGTCGCGGGGGTGTGAAGAGAATGTAAAGTCAGAAAGCAAGCTTCCAAATCAGCAAGTGTTGGTCCCATTGGTATCCTGTAAATAGGATACCTACAAAAGTAATCGTTTCCCAGTGAGTCATTAGATGGTTACACACAGATCAGTAAATGAGTCAAGCATCACGAGTTTTGCAAATAATTGTTACCAGGCCACAGAAATCCAACTGGATTGGAGTAAATCACAACTTCAGAGGGTTTTTAGGTCAGGATAGCGGAGAGCAAGATCATATATCTGTGAGAATTTCAGTATAGAAAGAACAAGGAACAGAGGATAGGACTGTTATTCAACTTCTCTACCGTAAAAGAAATTAAAAATGAAAAAAACAGTTGTGATTCATTCAGAATCTATAGAGGAACAAACCTTGTCTGCCAAAGGCTCTCGGCTGTAAGGTTGGTCTCTTTCAAGATACTCAAACAGCAAGCAACCTTGTGAACTTCCAGTTCACCTTCATCACTAGAAAAACCTTCTCGAAATGCCACATTCTGATCACTCACAGACAATCGGTCAATTCTAAGAGGATTCTCACTTGATTGACAACGGTAACAATGTTGTTGGCTTGAATAATTCAAGCCACCTCTATCCTGTCCGCAGTCACTGCTTCCATCACTACTAGAATCCGCAAAACTATCACTGTCACTTTCCTCACCAAGTCGCCTAAGCAAAATGTAAATGCAAGACTTGTTTGAGGAACATTAAATTGCCAAAACTATAAATGAGTACTAAACCAGTGTAAATCAATCAATTAAGAAAGGGGAAAAGGCTTAATGATATTTGACACGCCACATTGTAACGTCTAGCACAGCAGCCAAGGATAAGACACGGTAAATGTATCCTGTAAGCATTTTGACTAATAAAATGAAAAGAAATAAAGCACCATGACTCCGCAAAAAACCTCGAGGTCACATAATTAAGACACCTATAATATTGGTTTTACCAGTTCTCAATGGGAACAAAGCAAGTATAATTCCAGATACAAGCTGCCGATAAGCATTGTAAATTAAATACTTAATTTATCATGGGACCACCAGTAAGTGGAAACAGAATCAGTGCATCTCAGACACAAAAAGCATCTTATTTATACAGACTAAAACCATCCACACGACCAGTAAAAAAATTAAACAGAAGAGCTTGGATGTCCATGTAACACTCGTCTGTACATTCCATTGAGCAAAAAGTGGGTGTGTGTTCAGGCACCATATCTTCCCTTTTAGAGTTCATTTGTTACTCTAGCAAGTTGCAAGGTGTGTTCCTTCATGTATACAACAGAAACCTACTCGAAAATAAATACACTGAAAGATAACTGTAAAATATTGAGTTGCTAATAGCTTCAATAGCCATCACAAGCGTAAATAACTAAACACCATGGAATTAGTTAAGAAAACTAAACAAAATTATTCCACTGTTTTCTAGCAAATTAAAGATATTAGTGATTTATAAAGGAAAATGACAAAATAGAACAGAAAGAAAAATCAGTCATTTTGTTGAATGTGAGAGAAATAAGTGAAGCATATTGCAAGGTAATTAAATGATAGAACTTAAAATCGTTTTCTCCGTCCATTCATGACTGTGATAACCATATATTCAATTTTGACATTTTCACATGACCACTTCCAAAATGTCCATGATAAAGCTGGTTCGTGTAATTGACAAAAATTCCCAATCCTTATTTTTGTGGAAACTGAAGTGTTCCGTCACACAGTCACTTTCTCAACTCATACCAAAAACATGAAGCCAATTTAAACCAAGACATTCTACAGCGAATGAAGGGAGGACAAGTAACCATCCAAAGTAGACAGTATATATCACTTATAATCTAACAAGCTATTTATTAAACACACAGACACAGACACATACACGCCTACATGTGTATGTGTATATTGATTTAAGACATAACACACATTCTCCCCACAACCATCCCTCTCATTCTCACACATGCAGGAATCCATACTGACAACATTAAAAAACAAGCATTTCTATTTCCATTTATCTGTATAACAAATTCATGACTTTATTTTCAGCATGGACATGTGTGTTCAAAATCTTCCACAACAGCATTACAGCTCAACTTGGATTAGTTCATTCTTGGAACTTGGAAGTATCCATCTATCACATGGCAAATCACAAATTGCTACAGAAATGATAAATTGTCTACAGTGTGTTGAACCATAAGCTGAAAAATCAGAAGTTGTTTTTGGCAAGAAATGCCAAACTTAAAAGGGGAGTTTCATAGAGTATCTTGGCAACCACAACAATAACAATAATGCAAAAATAATTTGCCAACTTGATCTCAATAAAAATTAAAAAATAACATCATGAAATGTTAACATGGGAACGGCAGGTCTTTGAGTCTTCATCAGTTTATCCTTTATTTTTCCTTTGGAAAGTATTGGCTCTCTGAACTCATGGTGCTCTGTGAAGTTCGTATTTATCTGCAAGGAACTTACGCAATGAGTATAGATACTTGATTTTGCTGAACTCTTTGAATGGTCAGCATACAATTGAATACCCGATAAATAGGGTACATAATATTGAACCACAGAATCAATGTCATTCAATATCAACGGCACTCCAGCACCATATGCACTCCATTCCTTGAATGACTCCCATAAATCGCCAAGCACAAAGTATGGTTGAAACTCCACGTTGCACGTTTTCCATCCCCTAATAGTCGTCTGTTAACAATTTTCAACATATTCAGTCAGCGTCCATTTAACAAAAGATCAATAGCTAATAAACAAGACAAAACTCATTAATATAAGATTTTCAACCTGTTATCACTACATCTTTCGAGTTATAGAAGGTTATTATACTAGCAAAGCTAAACATTATCTTTAAGACATAATTTTCTGCATATTAATGTTATAACTGCAGCTTTGCTTCCTTGAGGCAGGGAAAAAATCCACTAGCTTCCTGTGATAAAATGTAACAGTAGAAGAGTAGTGGTGAAGAAAAAATTCACAATTTTTAAGTTCAATAAACAATAGTTTAGCTAACTAAAAAAATACGATTTTACATCTACTTTGAATTTAGCACGCGCACATTGCTCCAGATGCATAAAAACAAACTACAGAAAACAACCATTAAAAACACATTTCAAAATCCTTCCATCAACTACTTATTCAAAAACTCAAAAAATTCTTCTAAATTATGGGAACTAAATTTTAAATGTAGAATCAGTAAGAAGCATTGAGAGATGACCACTTAAATAAACTCAAAAACAGGTCAAAACAATAAAAACCATAAAAGAAACTAGTAAATTACCAATTCTTGGAAACAACCAAGGAAACAATTGTCCTGGCTAAACAAGCTACAACCTTCGATGAATAAGATCTCATCTAAGCAAAATTCCATGTTCCATAGAACTCGTACTTCCAAAATCGCATTAAATATCCTAATAACATTAATAGAATGAACCCATCTTTTGGAACTATTTACTACTAACAAAGTCAAATATTAATTAAGCACAAATTCCAAAACATCAATTAATGTACAAACAATGAAACCTTGGATAAATGTTGAGCGGGAACTGAAGGGATGATGGACTCCAAGAACCTCTCCAGATTACAAGACGGTGACGGCTCGGTTGCCGCCACCATCGGCACAGCATCAGCCAGCTTGGCTTTTTCCAGAGGCTCATCTGCTCGGCTCCGGGAGCGACTGGCGGTGACGTCACTTTGGGCTCTCCGCAGGTGATCTCGAATCCGGCGAGCCCTCGCAACACTGTAAAACCGATCTTCCCCATTTCTACCACTATTAATCTGCAATCCTGCCACTAGCATTTCTTCTTATATATTAAATAATCCCCAAAACCCTAATCTATCGATATATCTTTAAAGCCCGAAAACCCTCTATATATAAAGACCTTTCTGTTTATATATATCTGTTATATATGGCTCTATGTAGGATTATTTTTTATCAAACTAGTTGTTTCAAACTCAATGCAATCGATTCGAGGTATAATTTTTGGTGTTTAAAGAAAAGAATTTAAATCCGCGGATTTGCGTCGACAAATTCGAGGAATTGGAGCTGATTACGACCCAAAGCTAAGTTGCTTGAGATCAACATTTTAGCAAGTTCTTCAGGGAGAGATGCTAACATTCGTGTGTATGTTTATGTGTATCTATTTGTGGGGAGAGCGCGCGCGTAGAGAGATATAGCTGTTGTTTGATATCATTTTTTGAAAAATACATTTTTATCCCTATCTCATTTTCAACCATATATTTTTTCAATAAAATAATATTAAATTCAAAACTCTTTATTTATTTTTAAAACCCACATTTTCAATCAATTCACTATCCTTAAATGCATTCTTATAATAAAGTAGTGGCTCAAACATGCTCATTCTTATAATAAAGTAGTGGCTCAAACATGCTCATAAAAAGGGTGCCCGAGAAAGGATCTTGCTATTTTTACCAAAAGGCCAAAAGTCGGAAAAAGTGACCTAAATGACATGGAGGGAAAATTTGACTGTATTTTAAATTAAAAATGATAGATTTCCATATTATATTATGTAATCCTTGATGTACGTATTTTTTATTTTCAAATTTATTATGAGCTTACAAATGAGAATTATGTACATTAGAATTTACACATTGATGTACATAATTTCCAAGTGATATTTTATCGTTGACGGATGAAAAAAAACATAGTCCAATTAGCATTTCATTATTGACTAGTAAAAAATGTCATTTGTACATTATATACACTAGAGTTCACATGTGGCAAAACCCTACAAATGGTGGTGCAAGGAGTTGGTGGAAAATTAAAAAGAGAATTTTGCCCCTGGAACATAATTTTAGACGTTGTTGTCCATCATTATTTTAAACTTTTTTTTTCAAATTCATTTTCAACGTCACATTTTTATAATAAAATATTTTGTACGTAAACTCAAAACTTTTTTATACTTTTTAATCCTACATTATTCAAAAATTCTCTATTTCAAAACTCATTTTCCTACTTTAATGATAAAAAAACGGGTTCATAACCTTTTAATTGCATATCATCTTTTAGCCGGGTAAAAATGATGCTTTCAATAGTAATTTTTTTTTTTTTTTTTTTGAGAAAGTGTGGTTAAAAAGTGAGGAAAAATTTAAATTTATGTACAAAATATTTTATTGCGTGAATATATGGTTAAAAATGAGTTAAAAAAATAAATTATTTTGTTTAAAAAAAAGTCAAACATGGGCTTAATGATATTGCATTCTCTTGAATTATTCACATAACATCTTTTAATAATTAAACTACATCTCAATTCCATGGAAGGTTCATTTCATTGCATTTTTATTCTCAAATAACATCAATTATTCTGATTATGGTTTCCTGCCAAAAAAAAAATTTAGGATATAGTAAAAAGGCTCGTTTGTTCATTGTATTTTAAAATAAGCAAAATAAATAATATTGTAAAAATGTGATTAAATACTTGATCCTTATTTTAAAGTAAATTAACAATAATTTTGGACGAAAATCAAGATTAAGAACGAGATTTTTTAATAAATGAAATGTTAAAAATAAGAATGTGATGAAAAAAAAAGTTAGGAGTGTGATAATGAATAAAATGTTAATGACCTTTAATATGAGTAAAATATGACGAGAATATAACCATCCATTTTGTTAAGACATTATGAACGTGTTGTTCCAATATCATTATAGACATTGTTTACGTCAATTTTAACATTAACGTGAACAAGCAAGTATTTAGAAGAGATTGGGACCGAAATTCCAAAAATGGATGAACCAATCAATATTTTCGCATTGTTTTTAACACTTTTTTTTTTTGGAAAATTAAATAATTTTTACAAATTTGAGAAAGGAAGAATATGAAAAGGAAAATCTTCGAGGTGTGAAGGGACTATCGATATTGTTAAACGAGACCTGCTTTATGTTTCGGCTCAATGATCGGGACAAAAAACAGGGCGACGGATGGGTGCCACTTGGCACCCTGTTTTTTGTCTGGGTCATTGAGCCGGAACAAATGGCTTTTTCCTTGTTAAACTAATTTGTGAGTAAATTTCTTGCAATGATTCACTAGGCCCCTGTTAGACAATCATATTTTTGAAAAATAAAATTTTAAATAGTAATTTTTAGGACAATATGTGGTTAAAAGTAGGAAAAAGTTTTGAATTTGTGTGTAAAATATTTTATTATGTGAATGTATGGTTGAAAATGAGTATCTAAAAAAACAAGGCTAGATAGCGAACACATTTTAAATTATGATTGATGTTGAACATAGTGACTTGTCACCTAGTGAAGTTTAGAATAATAATTAGCATCTCTATTTTATGACATGAGAATTGGAAGGACATAGTTTGTTATTTCTTTTTAGATTGACTTGACCATATTAACGATACCAAACATGTTATCGTCGAATTAGAATCTCATATTGCTCATTACAAATTAGTTTAACGAGAGGTACTAAGTGATGTATCAAGTAAATACATATTAACGATAACAAACATGTTATCGTCGAATTAGAATCTCGTATTGCTCATTACATATTAGTTTAACGATAGGCACTAAGTGATGTATCAAGTAAATACATATCTTTGTACCACTTAACAATGTGCAAAATAAAAGGAAAAGGAAAAGAAATAAATTATATAATGAACAACTAAAACTAAAAAAAAAAACTTGAAATTTAGCTCATGTTTAAGTCTCATTTTCTAAAAATTCATTTTTCTCCAAACTCAATTTTAACTATACATTCTTTCAATAAAAAATTTACATGTAAATTCAAATATTTTTTAACTTTTTAACTACAGATTCTTTCAAAAATCATTATTATAAAATATATTCTCTCAAAAAAATGTAAATTTTTTTCTTTATTTAATTATTTCTCAATTCATAATTTCATAGTGAAGTCAAAATAGTAAATTTTTGACAAGGCCTCTGTTTGGGGAACATTATTAGTATATTAAGTTACTGTTTGGTTTAATTAAAACACTTATAAAAATATAAGTTAACGTCAATAATTAATTAAAAAAATATTTAAAGGGCTCACAACTTTTATCAATATTTTAATCACATATTTTATCAACTTTTATTAAAATTTACTTATAAATTAATTAGTAGCTAAACTAAACACGGGCTGAATGTTATTTGTACTGTCCAATCAAAAATAAATTTTATTTTCAACTATACATATAAAATAATCCTCACATTTTGTCGTCCCATCTCTATTCATACTAAAAAGCTCCTAATAATCAAATCCAAAACACACGCAAGATATAGCAAAAGCTTCTACTTTTTATTCTTGTCTAACAAACAACGTACCGATTAAATAATATTATATATTAACTATTTAAATATACTAGTGTACGCACGTGCGACGCACATGTTAGAGTTTAGTTGGGTATGATGCTGACAATGACAAAATTCCTCCTAAAATTCTTGGCAGGACAGTGAAGGAAAAATCTCAGTGT
Organism: Fraxinus cuspidata; assembly: GCA_903798385.1. Classification (NCBI taxonomy): domain Eukaryota; kingdom Viridiplantae; phylum Streptophyta; class Magnoliopsida; order Lamiales; family Oleaceae; genus Fraxinus; species Fraxinus cuspidata. The sequence continues at coordinate 15,693 of CAIGRP010092267.1, read as the reverse complement.
GGAAACTCCTCTTGGGTAGAGAGCATAGTGGATTTAAGATTGGAAGGGAATTATAGCACAAGACAGGCAGCAACACTTATTTAATTAGGCCTTTCTTGTGTGGAGGAAGACCAAAGCAAGCGGCCTACTATGGTTGCAGTGGTCCAAACTCTCGTGGTCGTGTCTTCGTGCCCGGTACCTCCGTGCCTCACGGAGAGGATTTGAAGGATACTACTGTAAGTGTAAATAATACTGTTTTTATTGGTGGGAAAATCCCATTGGGAAGACAGACAATGATTTTATATGTGCCACAATAGACTGGTGGCCGCCTGAGAAGTGTGATTATGGAACTTGTAGCTGGGACCATTCTTCTATGCTTAATTTGGTATATTTCTCTCATACATTTGCTTTCTTCTTCTATGCTTTATGCCTGCAAGTATGAATGGTTTGGAAATGTTAGCTTAGAGATGGCAACACTCCCCTTCACATCAAAGCTTTGCACATGCACAATTCATTGAGTGAGTGATGGCGAGAGAAAAACTTGACCTTCGCACACTGTTGAATAACTCAATCTAAAAGTTAGACAAGGTCATGTGTATATCGTTTAAATCTTTTTTTTTTTGATAGATTTATACTGATTTTCTTAACTTTTATAAGTCATGAATATTTTCAGTATTTCGGTTTAGTTCTTGGGAGATACTCTGTTTTCGTTCTTGGCAGTTACTAATTCATTCTAATGCTTATGGTCGTTTTCACCTGTACAATGGATTTAAATTCCATGACTTGGGGGATTTCTCTAACATACTAAATACTTGTCCTTTCACGTTGATGATTCCTTTTTGGAATGTTAGATTTGTTAACATCAATTTAATAAAATAGATACTTCATGAAATTTGTTTGATCTTTCTTATGTCAGGATCTTAACAATATTATTTTCCTAAATGCAATAAAAGGTAAGGATAGTATCACACATTTCTACATAAAAAGTAGCAGTTTCAACTTAATGCATTGTTCAATTCAAATCAGGCTTGCTTAAGTTTTTTTTTTTTTCAATAAATGTGTAGCCTTTTCATCGCTAAAGATCAGATTGGGTGGCACTTTGCAAGATAAAGTCATCTATCAAACTGAAGATCACCTGCAACCCTGTATTCCATTTGTTCAAAATATATCCGAGTTGTTTAATTTCACCGAGGGATGCCTTCCCTTGTCCACATGGGATGAACTGAATTCCTTCTTTAATAAATCTGGGTAAAAGCTTATCTTTTTCTAAATTTGGATATGCAAATAGATGATGCAGACATTGGAACTTAATTTTCTTGTGTGAATTCAATTCAGGGCTTTAGTTGTTTTTGGACTAAATGCACTCAATGGAAGATCCAAACGGTCGGATAATTCTACTGTGGGAGCTTGGAGTTCAACCAATGCTGCTTCTTTTATTCGTTACACTGTCAAAAAGGGCTATAACATTTATGGTTGGGAACTTGGTAAGAATTCTTCTGTTCTAATGTCAATGCAGACGGCTTCTTTGCACATGTCAGCACATATGGAAAATTGTATGAAAATAACGAAAAACATTTCAATATGATCGTTTAAGTCACTGCGAAGTAGCATAACTGTCAGATGCTAAAAACATTGTTGATCAGCATTTTCTTTCCAGGAAATGAGTTGAGTGGAAATGGAGTCGGGGTACATGTTGCAGCAGATCAGAAATGAAGGCACGGGGTGTGTGCTCACACGAAGACATCCTCTAACCTAAGTCTCCGTGAGGCACGGAGGTACTCGGCGTGCTTCCGTGCACGGAGGCAAGCCCGGTACCTCCGTGCCTCACGGAGACACGCCGTTTCTCCGTGTGGCACGGAGGCACGCCCGGTACCTCCGTGCCTCACGGAGACAAAGCATAATTCGAGCTCTTGTCACTTTCATATATGTAGTTTCGAATTTATCTTCTGTGTTTTCGTCACCTCTTATTTACTTTATTTACTCAGTAATATTTTGACATAATTTCTTCTTCTATTCAAAAGTTTGTTATATATTGTGTGTTTGTATGTATTATAACATCTATCAGAAGAGAAGTGTAAAACCCAAACCCAAAGAGTAATAATAAAGAGAAAAGAGGAAGAAGCAACACAAGCGAGATCTTAGGCTGAAAACGATGTCGTTTTGGTTGACGATAGGAGAATTCAACACGTGTAAAAAAAACTCGCTCTTTTATATAGTTAGGTCTACCTTTGTCTTTCTTTAAAATAAGACTTTTTAATTCTCATACTCATTTTTCAATCATACATTTACGCAATAAAATATTTTGCACGTAAGTTCAAGATTTTTACTACTTTTAACCATCTATTTTTTTGAAAAAATCACTATTTTAAAATATATATTTTTAAATAATGGCCATAGGCTTAATTTGATTATATAATACATTATTATTATAATCAGTATAGCATGAAGTTAAATTGAGATTTCTTGTCTTGATGGGCATTGTATTTAATATAAAGATGATCGTACAATTTTAACATGTTTGGTGGAAAATTTTTAATCAATTTGATGAACGTTAGTTTTTAGAGAAATGCTAAATGAACACGGGGTTGTACACCCCCTCACAAGAGCGGCCATGGACAAGCTTCGTGTACATGAAAGATTTCACAGGAAAACTCACGGGACACTCACACACGTGTGGGTCCCGCAACAAAAAATATATTTTTTAAATGCATGGTGGGGCCCATCATGTGAGTATTCTGGTAAGCCTATGTGAAATGAATCTTGTACTTGAGTATTAATTGTCGTAAAATACTTGGATTATTCCAAATGTACTGAAGATTTTTCACAGAAATTTTACACCTGCTCACATGTGTGGGGCCCACAAGAATAAAAAATGAAAAAATTAACCCCTCCCATCCCCTTCTTTCTGTAAGTGAAGCAATGTTCAAAATACTTTTACTGAACTCCAAAACTATACTAAAAATGTCCAGGACGGAAATAAGAACAATGTTGGGCTGCCGGGGAGGGACAGCCCCCTCACAGTGTGTTGGGGGTGGGATGGATTTTTTTTTCTTTTCTAATTCAAATGGATCCCACCACAATGTGAGAGGATGCCAACAAAAGTGATAATTTTTTCTAGCAAAATGGTTGAAATAAATTAGACAGTAGCTACCTCGTCTATGCTAGTAATGTTATGTAGCTCCATTGACATTGCAATTCTAGTTTGGGTGATATTAACTTGACATTAAATAATAAGTGAAATTAAATAAATCATTTTATTTCACATTTTATTTAATCAATCATTTAGCTTTGTTAACCTCGAAAAATTGCTCCGACACGTGGCCAACAGAATAAGTCTTCACCTATGCTTCTCTCTGCGCATGGTAGCACACCGTTAGTCACTCGTGTCCTTTTCCGGTGGGGGTGAAAGCTGCCGCGAGCACTCCGACGGTCAAGTCAGTATTTCAGTTAATGAAAAAGTGTTATCCGACGGTAAATTGGTAACCGGGACGTGGTTGAGAATGTGTGTAAATATAATGAAAAGATCTTTTTAGTTAAAATACTAGAATGCAAATACTGGAATGGGAACTCCTTCCTTACCATTATGTGGGGGTATATATACTAGAGAAGGGGAGATGAGAATCGTTGGATAGGCGGATACATGGCTTCAGATCCCGGTTGGGTCATTCTTTCATAGGTATCAATCTGTCAATCTGAAGGTTGGTAGGCATTAAATGATTTCTAGCACAGCAACTGAGTTGACCGTTTGTGGACTGCCACATGTCCCATCAATCAGTTAGAGATTTGGTTTTGGATAAATTTCTTTACAAAAGATTTTGGTAGAGATGTGGTGATGCGGATTGTGAAACGTAGTGAATACGGAGTGCGGGCCTTTGCATCCACCGTGAATGGTGGATGAGTTCGGTTCTTCTACGATGTGAGGCATTCGTATTTTAGTTCGGATTTATGGAATCAATTCGTCCAACGTTGATCCGGTTCATCTGCCCCGTGATGACTCCAGATCAATTCGGAAAAGTAGTGAATGAGGTGGATGGACGAGGTGGAGGACCTCAGATGGCCCGTAACAACAATCCCTCAAATCCATGTATGAATATTTATATAATGCATGTATTTTGGAAAGGTGGTTACATCGTGCCGTTCTACGGTGTATGCGTTAGTTGATGAGACAAAAATGGTGGGTAGGGGCGAAGTCCTGGCTAGAAGAATGAAATTATAGGTGTTGGGAACTTCGAGAAAAGTTGTTACAAAGCGATGTCCTAGCTAGAGGACGAAGTGATAAGTGTTGGAAATTTTGAAAAAAGTTGTTGCAAAGCGAAGTCCTAGACGAAGACGAATTGTAAGGTGTTGGCAACTTTGAGAAAAGTTGTTACAAAGTGATGTTCTAGCTGGAGGACAAAGTGATAGGTGTAGGCAACTTTGATAAAATTTGTTGCAAAGCGATGTCCTAGCTGGAGCACGAAGTGATAGGTGTTGGCAATTTCGAGAAAAGTTGTTGCAAAGCGATGTCCTAGCTAGATGATGAAGTGATAGGTGTTGTCAACTTTGAGAAAAGTTGTTGTAAAGCGAAATCCTAGCTGGAGGACGAAATGATAGGTGTTGGCAACTTTGAAAAAGTTGTTGCAAAGCTATGTCCTAATTGGAGGACGAAGTGATAGGTGTTGGAAATTTTTAAAAAATTTGTTGCAAAGCGATGTCCTAGCTGGATGACGAAATGACAGGTGTTGGCAACTTTGAGAAAAGTTGTTGCAAAACAATGTCCTAGCTAGATGATGTAGTGCCTGTTGATGAGACAGTCTTGGGCCGTGTGCTAATGATTTGAAAGCTTTCGCGTCTTCCCAAGACAATAATGGGGGGCGTTGCTTGCTTCGAAGGGACACCTCCATGACTATAAATGACAATCATGGCGACGACTGCCTAAGCTCAATATGATGCGTTTGGGTTAGTACGTGAGGTACATGTTTGGGTTAGTAGCAAAAGTCCTGGTTCTGGGCAGCTGGGAGATGTGATACCATGGAAGATGACCCCATGGCTCTTCTTACCGTCCCCACATCTTACTCCATAGCCAGTAAGTCATTATACCTAGCTAATTTTACTTAGAGCGATTTCTTATGTCGTAATATTTATGTTGTTTACGTGTTTTTTCCGAGGTGTGAGATCTCCGAGGAGCAGTGGGATATCATTCGTCATATCTATCAACATCCCCTCAAGGATAAGAGCTACAACAAGTTAATAGATAAAAACATTAGCTTCATTTTGCACGGATTGATGGCTACTCAAGGTGAGCCTCATGTTCTATTCAATTCAGAGATATTTGCATGTTCTTGCCTGAATGTACTTAAGCGTTCTTTTTTCTTGCAGATAATTTCTTGAAGAAGAAGCCTCTAAAGCCTGATTTTGCCACAATTCATCGAAGCGTGGCTGAGGCGAGGACCCTTAAGACCAGCTCAGTTGCTTACAAGAAGTTGGCTAAGAGGCTGAACACACTGAGTAAAAACCAACCTCATGAAGAGGACGAAGCGGATGAAGGAGCCCCCTCGTCAAGAGAAAAAGATCTAGCCCATCTGGGGCTTCATCTTCATCGGCCGTGGCTGCTAAGCCTCCCTTTCCCACCATTCCAGCCGGGGTAACCGTTGCAACCCCTTCCAAAATTCCAAGGGCCGTTGTGCCCATTACTGCTATCTCGGTCGAGGAGCCGACTCGGAAAATGCAGAAGAAATCCGCCAATGCTCCACCTCACAGCAAAGCAACCAACTTTCTAGGAAGTAAGGATGATGACCTTCCCGAGGTGGTATTGGAAATGCTACCTCCGGAGACCACCTTTGCTACTCGAGTTCACAATAAGTATTGGACTGGGGACTGGCAAGATCACATCACTTCCTGTGAGGTGGAGGACCTCTTAGCCGCCAATAACACCTGTGTGGCTAGAGCTCTGAGTACTGGCACGACAGCGAAGGATTTAGTTTGGGGCTTCCGTAAGAAAAATAAGGAATTGGAACAAAAGATTGAGGCCTCAAACATGTGGAAGGAAGATGTGAGGAAGGTAAAGAATGAGGCTGGGGTGAAGAGGACTGAGGCCGAGGTGAAGCTGGACTCTGCTGAGATACAAGTGAATCAACTGAAAAATGAACTCCATGAGTCGATTTCCCAAGTGGCTGCGCTTACTAAACGAATCGACCAGTCCAATGAACACCAGAGAATCGCCTCAGAGGCCTTGGAAGGGGCCAATAAAGAGAGGGTCAAACTCAGGATGCTAACTGAAGCCTAAAAGGAGGAGATTGAATCTCTTAAGGTTAAAGTGAAGACAATAGGCTAAATGGTAGTTCAGAACTATATTGACAACATCGACCAAACGAAGGAGTACGATATCTCGCCACCTACTGAGCTTCATGGAATGCCCAACAGATGATGTCTTGCTCGAGGCAAGTACATCCAGAGCTGGACATTGCATTCCTTGATGAAGAGTTCAGCGGCCCCACTAGAGGTCAGTTGATAAAGAAGCCGAGGAAGAGGCTCCCTTGGAGGAGGTGGGAGATGGGGCACTGTCAATGTAGATGATTTGTTTTGTAATGAAGTTCATTATTCAATTGTCATTCCAAGTGTTGTTGCTTCGTTTGTAACATGCTAACCAGATAAGAACTTAAGAAAATTGGCAAAGCAAACATAAATCATGTAAAAACTTCGCCTAAGTATAACCACTTAAGCAAACGGATAAAGCAAATGGGATCCAAGTGTAAAACACTTCGCCTAAGCATAACCACTTAAACAAATAGATGAAGCAAATGGGATCCAAGTGTAAACACTTCGCCTAAGCTAACCACTTCAGAAAATGGATGAAGTAAATGGGATCCAAGTGTAAACACTTTGCCTAAGCGTAACCACTTAAGAAAATAAATGACATTAACACTTCGCCTAGCTCGCTTCACCAGGGGCGGGGCCTACTCCTCCCCTAATGAAGTGAACATCCTTGGTTGAGGTGGCCCCTTTGAGGCGTACGCACGTCGACAAGGAGTGAAAATTTGTGAGAACAGTGTTGATCCGTCTCACCATGGGTGGCACCCACACCTTTCCTAATGAAGCGAACATTCCTGGTTGAGGTGGCCCCTTTGGAGCGTACGCACCTCGACAAGGAGTGAAAATGTGTGAGAACACTGCCGATTCACCTCACCAGAGATAGCACCCGTACCTCCCCTAATGAGGTGGATTCGTTTGAGAACGATGCAAAAGAGAAAGCCAATCCATTTAATTGTCAACAATATTTACATGATAATACAATTTTCCTACTGATAATACTTTCTCAAGTGTTCGGCATTTCAAGGATGAGGCATCAATTTCCTTCAAGACTTTTGATTTTGTACGTGCCCGGTCGTATCTCTTCGGTGACATGATATAGGCCGTCCCAGCTTGGCCCTAATGTTCCTATTTCCGGTTCCTTCGATGATGGGAATACTTTACAGAGTACCAGATCGTCGATATGAAAGGCCTTTTCTTCACATTGGCATTGTAGTAGCGCATCATTTTGCATTGTTAGGAGGTGAGCTTGACTTGGGAATCATCTCTCTTTTCCTCGAGGATTTCAAGTTCAAACCTTTTCTATTCGTCATTCACTATTTCGTTGAAATGGACACGACAAGGTGAGGGCACTCCAACCTCCACCAGACACATGGCTTTGGCCCCATACGTCATAGAGAATGAGGTCGCTCCCGTTGTAGTCCTGGAGGTCGATCATATGCCCAGAGAACTAGGGGAGTTTATCAATCTATGCCCCTTTTGAAGCATCCAATTTTCTTGTCAGAGTGAGTTTGATGATTTTGTTGACTGCTTCGACCTGGCCGTTAGCTTGGGGGTAGTGAGGTGCTGAGAAATGCTTTTTGATTCCGAGCTCATTACACAAGTCTCTAATTTTCTTGTTATCAAACAATATACTATTTTCTGAAACCACGGAGTGAGGTATGCCAAATCTGCATATATTGTTTTTCCAGAGGAATTTAGAAGTGTTCACTTCGGTAATCTTGACCAATGGCTCTGCTTTGACCCATTTTGTGAAGTAATTAATTGCAACAATGACGAAGCAGGCATTTGCCCTCCCTTTTGGCAATGGACCAATAAAATCAACTCACCACTTAACAAATGGCCAGGGGCTTGACACGACCATGAGTTCTTGTGAGGGCTGTCTTTGCACATTGGATAAGCGCTGATATTTATCGCACTTGCGTACAAACTAAATTGAGTCCCTTTTCAGGATACGCCAGTAGTATCTCTGTCTGAGTACCTTGCGAGCTAGTGCTTGCCCTCTGGAATGATTGCCACAAACCCCCTCATGAATCTCTCTCAGAATGTAATTCATCTCCTCACCTCTTATGCATTTGAGGAGAGGTGATGAAAAATTTCGCTTGTACAGCACATCATCCTGTAGGATGAAGTGAGCAACTCTCCTCCGAATTTGGCGGGCTTCAGCTTCGTTGTTTGGTACAGTTCGTTCTTTAAGAAAAGCGATAATCGGTTGCATCCACAGGGGGTGCCTTCTGTCCACATCACCTCTTCTATCCTTATGTGGAAGGTTCAACAAGACCTTCCATGGGTACCACCTTAAGAAGTTCGAAATCCTTACTGCTGGCCAATTATGACAAGGCATCAGTGTGAGAGTTCTCCAGATGAGGTATTTGTGTCAGTTCAAACCTTTCGAAGTTGGGGAGGAATTCTATGACTAGTTTCAGATAGGCTACCATGTGCTAGTCTAGCTACAAAATTGTCGTTGACCTGGTTCACTACTAATTGCGAATCACTATTGACGGTTAACCTTTTTACTTGCAATTCTTTAGCTAGATAAAGGCTGGCTATGTGTTAGATGCTTTGAATCCGAGCCTTACTGCACAATTAAGCTTATGTCTCTCTGAACTCTCCAAGACTAATTCTGCTCCTGAACATGTCTTTCCAGATAATCCATCTACAAAGAGGTTCCAGGTGGGAGACTCCATTGGTTCTATGCTCATTTCAATTTCAAGGGTCTTGGCGAATTCAGCCATAATGCCAGCTAGGGCCTAACCTTTGATTGTAGCCCTGGGTTGGTACACTATGTCGAACTCATTGAGCTCTATCGCCCACTTCAGCAGCCTCTCCAGGTCGTCTAGTTTTTGAAGTATTTTCTTTTGGGGGGAAACTTGTTAGTACATGAATGCTGTGAGCCTGGAAATATGGCCTCAACTTTCGGGAAGCGGTGATCAGGGAGAGGGCGAGCTTCTCCATGTCTGGATACTGTACTTCCGTGGGTAACAAGGCTTTGCTTATGTAGTAAATGGGTAACTGACGTGTCTCCTCTTCCCTTATGAGAATCGAACTGATGGCATCATCAGATACGGCTAAGTAGAGGAGCAGTGGTTCGCTACCTTTGGTTTAGATAGGAGGAGAGCTTGTCCATGGTAATTTTTCAGTACTTGAAAGCCTCATCACACTCCAACGTCCATTGGAATCTTTTACCTCCTTTGAGAATTTTAAATAAGGGAAGGCAGTTCTCAACGGCTTTGGATATGAAGTAATTAAGTGCGGCTACCCAGTCGCTCAGCTGTTGCACATCTTTTAGCTTCTGAGTTGACCTCATTTCAACCAAATCCTTGATCTTCTCCAAATTTTCCCCAATCACTCTCTGAAATACAATGTACCCTAGGAACTTACCGGATGCAACACCAAATGCACATATGAGAGGGTTTAATCTCATCTAGTATCTCCTCAGAATCTGGATGGCCTCGCCCATGTGTTTCACATGCTCTTCAGCTCGAAGGCTCTTAACTAGCATATCGTCAACGTAGACTTCCATCGTTTTTCGAGGTTATCAACGATCATCTTGTTTACTAGCCTTTGATAGGTAACATTTCTCAACCCAAAGGGAATCACCTTGTAACAATATAGTCCTCTATCCATGATAAAAGAAGTGTCATCCTCATCTATCAGATTCATGGGGGTTTAGTTGTAACCAGAATAAGCATTCATGAAACTTAACAACTCGTGTCCAGCTGTTGGGTCTACCAATTGGTCTATTCGAGGAAGTGGGAAGCTGTCCTTTGGACAAACTTTGTTGAGGTAAATGTACACCCTCCACTTGCCATTATGTTTCTTCACCAGCACGGGATTGGATATCCACCTCGGATAAACGGCCTCCCTAATAAAGTCATTGCTAATTAAATTCTCAACTTCTTCCTTTAGAGCCTCATACTTTTCCGCGTTCAAGGTTCTTCTCTTCTGCTTGTACGAGATCTGACTTTGGTCGATTGCAAATAATGGCAACTGACCTTTAGGTCTATTCTAATCATGTCCTCGTGCTTCCACACAAAGACGTCTGAGTTCTTGCGGAGGAAATCTTTCAGTTATTTCTTCGCTTCCTCGTCCAAATTTTTTCCTACATACAGGACTTTTGAAGCGTCTTGGTGGTCAACTGGGAAGCTTTCTAGTTCTTCCATTGGGGCAACTTGTGATTCGGATTTGATAATGTAAGGATCTAGTTCATCCATGGCTGCCTTTTCAGGTCGGTCCTTCACGAAGGCCACTGCCATCTCGACATATTCCTTGTACAGGGGGTTGCCCTTCTTTAGGGGCTTAAGACATCTCAATATCGAGGAGCATCATGTTAACTCCCTGTGGCTCAACCTTTCTTGAGGAATTGAGATAACATTCTCTTGAGCCCATCTGATCGCCTTGGACGGTGGCTATTCCTTGTTTAGTGGATAATTTCATACATAGGTGAGGGATGGAGGTGACTGCTCATAGCTCCTTTAAGACAGGTTCCGTGGTATGTAGACCGACACTCAACAACCAAGAACTCCATGAAGTGGTGTGCTACTAGGGACGTGGCCCTTATTTCAACAGGACAATCTTTCCTCTTGGGATAATGCTATCTCCTATGAACCCATACAATGAGGTTGTCATAGGGGTGAACTCATGGTCTACCACCATCTTGTCATAAGTAGAACCGAATAGAATATTGACTGAACTCCCGTTATCTACTAGCATGCACTTCAATCTATTTCGAGCCACCACAACTCTCACTACTAGTACGTCATAGTGGAGATAGTGTACGCCCATCGCATTTTTCGGGGTAAACGTGAAAGGCTCTACATATCTCATCCTTTGGGATTGACTTACTATATAGATGGCCATAGGCAGGTCTTTGGCCTCTTTTGTGTAACTCCTTTGTGCATTTCTGAACTCACCTTCTATATGTGGCCCCCAATGATTGTGTTAATTTCTCAAATGGGATGAAGTTCATTCATGGTGACCTGATCTCTCCTGGTCGTTGGCTGCTCCTGGGCCTCTCCCCGTCCTCATTCCTACCATATTGAGGCGAATGTCGTCTTGTTTCGCCCCTTCCGGGTGAGTTATGCCTTGGGATTTCATCCCGCCGGTAGTTCTCCCTAGTACTGAGAGGGTTGTTTCTCATAGATCTTTTAGCTTCCCGACACTCACTTGTGTTATGACCATAGAAGCCGTGGAACGTGCAATAGGGTTGTGGCTCACCTTGAGGCCTATTTCTTGGCCCTCCACCTCTTCCTCTATTACAAGAGGTAGAGGATGACAGACCGTTATTCTGGGTCCAACATTTTCGTATGCCAATGTTGGACTCGCATTCAAAGTGGTTGTGGCCAACGCCTGTCCAGAAGTGAGGGCCACGCATGTCAGGCCAGAGTCCATTGCCAACTTACGATTTGCGAGGTGGGGCCTTTACTAATCTGTCTCTGAGGTGGAATGAGCCTTTGTGCTGCCCTGTTACGGTGGTCAATCATTTCTTCATTGACAATTTCAACTTTCATCATCTCTACCGGTTCATCATAGGTAGAGGGGTTTTTATTTCGGACGTCTCTCCAAAATAATGTATTCACATTCAGTCCTCCTTTAAGAGCTGAGTGGGCTTCCTTGTCTGTGAATTGTTTGCAATACATTATTTCATCAGTAAAATGGGCGAGGTAACTTTTCAGAGTTTCCCCTGCCGCTTGTTTTACGTCTTGGAGGCGCTAGATTAGCACTTCTCCTTCCTTCCTTGACAAGTATTGATTTAGAAATGCCTTCTTGAGGTCTGGCCAGCTCCTGATGCTAAGGGGTGCCAATCTACTATACCATATTTCGGCCGCTTTGTTGACTTGAATGAGTTCTCCGACTCGATTCCGCTTCAGTTCTTCGGTCTCGAATTGATTGTGTGGGATTTTGATGGGCTTGGAAGCTACCCTGATTCTATACCTGCATGAGAAGTTCTTGCATGGCAGCATTTTGGGCTGCGATGTTCCTCATGTCAGTGGCCATGCGAGCTATCTCGGCAGTTAGTCGCGTAGTTCTTCCACCCCTACAATATCGATGATGGGGCCGTTGGTGTGCATCATTTTTTCGAATGATCTCTTATTCAGAGACCTCTCTTACCCTCCTCGGATTCACCTCTTCGTTGGTAGAGCTCATCGGTTCAGAGTTATCAGTTCTCTTATTCTGGATGATGAAGATAGTTTAGAGCTTATTCTTTGTCAAAAACTAATCCCTTTTTCAAGGGGGGTATATCAACCAAATGTTCCGATAAGTTTTTTCTTTCGTAGGGATAATCGTGGTTATAGTGACGTTCCCACAGACGGCGCCAATCTGTTGACCTCAAAAAATGGTTCCGAAACATGGCCAACAGAATAAGTCTTCACCTATACTCTTTCCTGCACATGGTATCACACTGTTAGTCACTCGTGACCTTTTTCGGTGAGGGTGAAAGCGACCGCAAGCACTCCGACGGTCAGTCAGTATTTCAGTCAACTAAAAAGTGTTGTCGGACGGTGAAGTGGTCAACGGGACTTGGTTGAGAATGTGTGTAAATATAGTGAAAAGCTCTNTTATACTACAGAAGGGGAGAGGAGAACCACTGGATAGGGGGATACGTGGTTTCAGATCCTGGTCGGGTCATTCTTTCATAGGTATCAATCTGTCAATCTGTAGGTTGACAGGAATTAAATGATTTTCGACACAGCAACCGAGTTAACCGTTTGTAGTATGCCACACGTCCCATCAATCAGTCAGAGATTTGATTTTAGATAGATTTCTTTACAAAAGATTTTGGTAGAGGTGTGGTAAGGCGGAGTGTGAAATGTAGTGAATGCGGAGTGCGGGCCTTTGCATCCGCCGCGAATGGCGGATGAGTTTGATTCTTTTAGGAGGTAGGGCGTTAGTGTTTCAGTTTTGATTTATGGAATCAGTTCGTCCAACGTGGATCCGGTTCATCTTTCCCGTGATGGCTCCAGATCACTTCGGACAATACGTGACGGATGATGTGGATGGACGAGGGGGAGGGCTTCAGAGGGCCCGTAACAAACATCACCTACACTAAAATTGTAATCCGAGGACTATATAGCATTACTCTATCCATGCATATAATGCTGTCTAAGCACAAATGTGATCGAACCATGTTACATGTTTGCACTATTTCACCTGACAAAAACACAAATCACGTTATTGGATAGATTTCTTTTGAGGACGGTCCTTTTTCTTATGCCAAATTAACGATGGAAATCATGTGCCAAATTAATTTGACTGGCGTGTATGGCTAGATTTTGAAGGTGGTCCTTTTTCTTATCTGATGAAATCTGATTATACATATCCTTAGGGGAGGATATGGGAACGTGGCGGATATCATTTGGGTTAATTAATATTTACTTCTTTTTTTTTTTAATCTAAAAAACCTTTAATAAGTAAAATAAGTAATTTAAAGGTACCCTCTATATCAAATTAAGTTCCCGTTTGGTAAAAATTAATTTTTTAATAAATTTGACAAAAATAATGAAATATGTAGTTAAAAATTGTGAAATTTATAAAATATATTATTAAAATTAATCGCTGACTACCATGTTAATATTCGTAAGCTAAAATTAATTATCTATTAAATATGTAATTATTTCACGATAACATTATTATTGTTCTTCGAAGGTCAATTTTACGTGTAATACTTTTATGCATTGTGCTGAGTGGATTTAAACGTCTACATTTCGTTCAAAAATCATTTTACAATAGAAGAAATAAACGACGACTATGTTTTTCAAAAAATAAAAACCAAATAGGGTTCTATGGACCGAATTTAGAGCTCAGCGAGAGGTGCATACGGGACGAGATGACAATCATTTGAACATAGGTTAAAAACTGTATTAGTAAATATCCCACCAACTTGTTTAAAGTTTTAAACCAGCGTTACATACCAGTCACAGCTTCTCATCCAAGCGAACCATTTGATGACGTGACCAAAAAAATTAGTAGTTAAGTATAATTTAAGCTGGAATTAATGCTTTCCCATAAAAAAAAAGCATTAATTTTTAGTACTTAAATGATTAAATGCTTTTCCATAAAGAAAAAAACGTGCTGGACTTGGGACTTAAATGGTAAAGGGCCCGCCATAGTTTGGGCGGTTGTGTTCACATTTGGGCGCGATTTGGTTTGATTCAATTTCGACTCCTATCCGAAATCAAATTCAAATTAATCTATTTAGGTAAATTCAAATCCAAACCAACCCTCTCTAACTCTTGTTGAGTTGATTTTTAAAAGTTTACTATGACTGGCTGATGATTACATGTTGATAAAATTAACTTTATTTTATCTTGGAAACCCATAATTGATTAATTGATTTTGCTAGACTTTTTCTCTTTTTCTTTTTGAGTTTTAGTAGGAATCTTTTACTTCACACTTTTAATTTTAAATTATGTATGGATAGGTTTGAGTGGCCGCGTTTTTGGCTTTCTTCATATTCGTCTGTTTGAAATTGGGGTTTTTTAGGATTTTCGATTTACTTGGGAAATTATGAATTGGATAGCTCTTAGATTGATGTTTTATATTCATGACTGAAATATATTTAATTTCATAATTTCCATTGTTCAATTTAAGAATTACATTACTCGTGTAGAAAACATTCTTTCTAAAATCTAATGCGGAATTCTTCTTCATTGTCAACATGGGATTTTGTCAAGTGTCAACAAGACATGGAATTCTGCTTATTGCCTTGCCGTCAAAATATTGAATTGAATGTTTTCGTCTACTTGTTTAAGTTGTTTTTGTTGAAATGTTGTCTTGTCGGCATAATGATTGTTGTTATTGCCTTGCCGACATCATGAATTATTTTTGTTAGTTTGCCAGCTTACTAAATTATATTTTGATTGTCGTTAGAGCAATATCATTTATGATTAATTTTTTTACAATTTTTTTTTAGTTTTAAGAAATTGAAAATGGAAGGTTAACCACCTCTCAATAAGAACAAGAACCTGTTTTCCTTCTTTCAAAGAGAAGATCAACCTACAGAAAGTACAACTTTTGATGGACTAACTTAAGACTAGCCTTCATTTCCACCAGAAATCGAACGACATTCATCTTCAAATATTAGCATTGAACATGAAATTTGAAAAAGAAAGCAAATACATGAATTTTCTTTTAATTTGCGAGATGAGATTAGAGTGGTATATCTAAAGGTTGGGCCTTATCAACCAAAACTTGTTGAGTATCCAAAGATTCAAAGAAAATCTCAGTCTCGTAGCTTTCAAGCAAAATGATTCAACCAGTTCTCGTGGCTAGAGTATTCATCTATAACAGATAGGGCATATTGTTTTTATTATTATCTTTTTCGGAATGATGGGAATCCGTCCAATTGTTCGGCACTGGTAACTTCTAGATATAACCAATGGAAAAGGGTCAATGATGGATTGAAATGTGTGTTTCTTACGCATT